>CM026418.1:23705235-23741736 GCA_014858505.1 Corymbia citriodora subsp. variegata
CAAGCCATCAAGGCTTGCCCCACTTGCCAAACAATGACCTCATCTTCTCTCTCTTCCTTTTGACTTTTCTTCAAAATATCCAAGGGCATTTTGGTCATTTCCACCTTGCACATTTCCCAATCTGTCCTTGGGCTGAAAATGGAGGACGGGCCTAGGAAATGGGCTTGAAAATGAATAGGAACGGGCTCGGGAATTTATTGGGCTTGAATCGGCTCGGTTTTAGATAATGGGCTCGGAAGGGTAAAGGGTCGGTTTGGCCCAACAGGCTCACTTGCTTGCCTCGGGCCTTCCATGGCGGCTGTCCCACCTTGGGCATGAGGCCCACACTGATTTTCCCCGGCCCACGTCCTCGTAAGCTCATTTCCTCGGTCTGAAGATCCCTTTTTCCAATTACTCGGCTCATCCGACACTGTCGACTGACTACGAAGCATCATCAAAAAGTCCATCCCGGACGTTCCCGAAAATTCGAAGTCCAATCTTGGATTCTCATGCCTTGTCAATTTTGCCCAAATGTCATTTTGGTATAATTCAGACTGACAGGCGGCTTCGAGGATTCACACGTAACCGACTCGTGCGAAACCACGTTCAAGACTTCTCGACACATGGACGTCCTTGACGACATGAAATTGCGAAGGATAGATTCTTATTTCAAAGTACACGATTATCAAGGATCGACATAGGGTCGTTTGCGGGTTCGATAACAGTAGACGGAATCACCCGTCGTCCCATTATTTCTGTCCGCGAATTGACTTCTATTCGTCCCTGAAATTGGCCTGCATGACTACAGGATCGTCCTTACGCAAGTCTCACGGTCGAGGCGTTTTCCCAGGTCAAGTTCTTTAGTCGCACGAGTTCTGTCCTCAGTAGCCTTTCCCCTCAAGGTCAGTATCTCGGAAATGATTGGGTCCGAGCGGAAACCAACAATGCATTGGCGAAATTCACGTTCACTCATCCCTCAAAGGGCTCGAATTTCAGGATGTCACATACGAGCCAGGGGCTCCTCAAAGGCAACCTGAAGAAGCTTGCTTGTGCCATTGCCTATTCCTTTGGTGCACGTGCTATACAGGTGCTCAGTCCTCCTCTTCTTCGTATTGAAGAAGATAATGTTGATAAAAAAGTTTGATAATGTTATGCTTGTTTTTACCTTCACTGCCATCAACATTGAAACCACTACTGATAGTACTTACACATTGAATACCCTTATTAACAAGTTTATTGAGATTATCATTGTGCATAGGTTATTTCGCAATGAAAATGTTTAATAAGTACAATCTTGAGCAACGCACAAAGTGCTAAAAACTTGACTTATAATTAAATTTCCGCATATCTCAAAACATCGAGAAGCTCTATAATTATATCACTGCAAAACCCTCATGCCTCTTCTTTCCGATTCAGGCCCTTGTTGCTTCATAGGGCCAAGAGCACCAATAGGCAGAACCCACGTTTGAGGCTTGCTTCCCATGCTTTTCCTATGTCAAACATCATTATTTCACACTCATTTATGTTCCATCCAACACATGCACTATCCTTGCTACTCGCCAAGCACTCATCCCATTCTCGGCAACCAATGAGGACCAAGAATTTAGAGTTAATAAGGTATATTGCGAAACAATTTCGCATGCCATTCGCAAATATAAACATGGTTAGTTTCTATTATCTGGTTTCACATACGTGTGGGCATGACGTCGATTTTAATAGTAGAGATCATTGGCCTAATTCTACTAGAAAATAGAATAAAGTAATCTACCTTCTATGTAACCGTAGGTATCTTCAATCAAGTACTAATTTCCATCTTTCTTATTAAGACAACAAACAAACGAGTTATGGTTAATTGTACATGATAGGTTAATCTTCATTTTATCACATAATCTACTAATAGACATTGGGGGTTAAATAGGTCATTATATAATGTAACTCCATTATTACATATTCCGATGACAGAATTGAGCAAACTGACCTCACAGATTGCAAATTAGCAAACTACTAGGCAGTGATCATCACCAAAGTGCTACGGTAAAGCAAACCTTTGGGGACTTGCTTCAGAGGGAATTGAGAAAAGAATATGAATGTCACACCCCGAACCCCGAGCACGCAACAACCCCTTTCCTTGGTTAAATGAATGCGACGTCCCAAGATACGTCACCGACCACTCATTTTATTCATTTATTATGCGCAAGCAGAAAACGAACTATCCCCTAGTTAATCAAACAATCAATCAATCAAAAAGGGATAGAGAGATGAACAGTAGAGCAACAACGAACTACTCATTTATATATATTGGATTAACCAACAAAGGAACGTTTCCGATTTACAAGCCTACCAAGGACCAGTTCCTTTCTCTAAGCCAGACAAAAAGGATTAAGGCTAGGTCAATCCATTCATTCCAAAAAGAACCCTCAAGTTCGGTACATCCATTAGGGATCCATCGGACTCAAGCTTCATTGAGTCGTAATCGGAGGCGTATGGGTTAGCCACAGGTAGAGCGGGAGCAGGATTCACCACAGCGCCATCGAGAGAGTCCAACTCCATAGGATCCCAATTGGCGTCTTTGGGGCCTTTACCAGGCAGCCCATCAAAGCTGCACAAAGGATCGATCAAGAGATCATCCTCTCTGATATACCATGCTAGGAACCGATGGGGAATCCATTTGCCCCGGTCCCTCATCCACCCAGATAGTGGAGATGTACTTTTCATACAAATGCACCCAACACGGGAAGCGGTAGTGCGTCATGGTGGTCTCCTAATCCTTAGGGACCCCAAATCGCATCAGACGGTGCGTCGTTCGAAGGACTTAAAATGGTTAATACAATAATGAGATATAATCTAAGCGAGTCCTTACCCTAAGCTCCGATTGAAACACCAACTCAACCCGAGGTATCTCTCGAGAACCATCCCTCAAGCATACCAATAGCAACAATACTGTATACTACAGCCAAGACATAACTAATCCACACATCCAGGGATAATAACACAGACAAACAATCAGCTCGCATACAACCTTATTCGGTTATGCCATACCTTGCACGATATACACATACATGATACAACCAATGCATACTACAATCAAGTAATGCATTCAATCAATTACATACGAGTCATATCGTAGGCAATCTCACCTGGCCATTGCCACATCCTGCATGTTATCAATTCAAGCATGCCACAGTTAATGCAAGCAACACATGCATAATCAGAACCAATGATACCATGTTTCTCATACGTTCTTGCATTCACACGTGTTCCGATTATTAATACCCCTCAAGACCACAACCAAACTCTTGTCGGTGTCTATTAGCATAGCCAGGCATCACCCTCCCCCATGAGACACGGCTACATCAAGGGTTTTTTCCCAAGAGGGCATTCTCGAAAGAGTATGGGGTCGGCCTCCACCGCAACTTTGCATCCGGACTCCCGCCGAGATTTCCAACGAGTCGGACTTCATCCCCCAAACTCCCGCCAAGGTGATGGATTCAATTTAGTGACCACGCAAGCATACCACCACAGCTCATTTTTATCTTGAACATTAGCCAAATGCATACATGATACATGCTTGCAGAAACAATCAATTAAACACATGCAGTCACATTTTCATCTCAAGAAATCATCCAATTCCCATGTATCACAACCAAAGCATGTCCTCTTTAAAAATCAAGACAACGTGGGAAAAACATACACTCGACACCTCGGGTTTCCCCCTTTTTTTATAAACCCACGCAATCCATACAAATGTCCATGCATTCAACAACTAGCAATGCACATCATATGATCAAAACATGTTCATTTAGGCAAAATTTCGCTTATGGATGAATAGTACCACGTGAATTGTGTGAGCGAACAATACCGCGTGAACAATGCATGTGAACAATGCGCGTGAACAGTCAAATTCCATAATTTAATAATTAATAAACTAAATTCAAAATTCAATAAAATAATTATTTATTAAAATAAATCAATTCAATTTAATAAACTAAAACTAAACAAGTTTAACCCCTTAATCTAGGATCAAGCCAATAAACCTCAATTAACAAGCACTAAGCAAGATCAATCTAAGCTAATCCTAGTCATCTAACTAACCACCTATCTAAGATCTAACACACCTTAATTAATCCCCCTAACTAAGATTAAATCTAACTAAACCAACCCTAAGCAAGTTTATGCACCAATCAACAGATTAGGACGAAAGCTCACCCGCTAAGCGGGCCAAAGACACAAGCACGACGGCGATGACAAAGGCTAGATTCGGGAACCTCAACTACGATGATCCAATGTGGCCCCGAGATAAACACAGCAACAACCAGGTCTGTCTCTCTCTGTAAAACTGGAAATCAAATTGTCCAATATGGTGGCAGCTGGCTAGACCGACCAATGCTCTGGCGACCTACTAGCTGGCATCCGATAGCTTCAAGGGGTTTAGGGGAATAAGCTGGTGGTTGGTATGGGTGGCAAGGTGAAAACAAAGGCAGGCAAGCTTTTCTAGCAAGGGTAGAAGCTGGAATAGCAAGCCGTTAGAAAAGACAGGGGAAACCGGTGGCCGACGAGATGACCGGCGGCTAGGATCAACGAGTGGCGGTGATGGGAGGCACGAATAGAGGCTTCCGGTCATGGCTACAGGCAGTGTGGGTTGTAACAAGGCTGAACAAACAACGACAAAACAAGGGAAGGAAGGAAAAGAAGAAGAAAAGGAAAAGAAGAAGAAGAGGAAAAGAGGAGATGGGCGATTGAAATGGGGAGAAGAGAGATAGAAGGGACGATGGTATTCTCTCATCAAAGCTCATCAATGCATGCCCTTTCCCCCATGCAATGACATCATCTTCTCTCTCTTCTTTTGTTTCTTTCTTAATAATATCTAGAGGGGCAAAGTCTTTTCCGCCTTTGTACAATTACCCATTTGTCCTTGGGATGAGATGATGAGCGAGCTTAAGAAACAGGCTAGGAAATGAATAGGAACAAGCTCGAGAATTGGTTGGGCTCAAATGGCACAAGGTTAGACAACGGGCTAGGAAGAGTCAAGTGGGCTAGTAGGGTCCAATGAGCTTAATGGCTGACTTGAGCCCACCAAAGTGGCTGCCCCTCCTTGGGTGTGAAGCGCACTTGGGTCTTGCCTAGCCCACTTCCTCGTGGGCTCAATTTCTTGGCTTGTTAATTCCTTTTCCAACAATTCGAGCTTACCGACGGTATTGAAGGTCAAAGAAACATTGTCCAAAAGTTCGTCCCGAACGTTCCCAAAAATTCATCATCCAATATTGGATTTTCATGCATCGTCAATTTTGATCGAAAGCCATTTTGGTACATCTTGGACTAATAGGTGGCTCCGAGGATTTATGCGTAATCAACCCGTGCTTGACTCAGTATCAAACCACATTCAAGTTTTTCTCAACACATGGACATCCTTGACTAACATGAATTACAAATGATTGATTTTTATTTCAAAGTATACGATTACCGAGAATTGATATAGGGCTGATCGCGGTCTCGATAATAGTAAACGGATTCACCCGTCGTCCCATTATACCCTGCCCACAAATTAACTTCTAGTCATCCTTGAAACCGGCCTATATAACCACAAGATCATCCTTACATAGATCTCATGGTCAAGTCATTTTTCCAGGTCAAGTTCTTTAGTCATACGAGTTTCGTTCTCAATAGCCTTTCTCCTCAAAGTTAGTATATCTAGAGTGATCAAATCCGAGTGAGATTAACCAACCATGTATTGATGAAATTCACGTGCATACATCCCTCAAATAGCTCGAATTTCAGGACATCACAATTTACAACATCCCTTTAGGTGCCTTTTTCTGTTCTCTTCAGCAAATTCATCTGCTACCAACCATATCTATAATTAATGATTTTATTAATATGGTTCTTACATAAATTACATGTTAATCTTCAAAAACTGCCTTGTCAAAATACCTTTTGAGAATAAGTTGTTGAAAGGATCAAATTGCCTCTATACTTT
The DNA here is from genome assembly GCA_014858505.1 of Corymbia citriodora subsp. variegata. Taxonomy (NCBI): domain Eukaryota; kingdom Viridiplantae; phylum Streptophyta; class Magnoliopsida; order Myrtales; family Myrtaceae; genus Corymbia; species Corymbia citriodora. The sequence continues at coordinate 23,711,189 of CM026418.1, forward strand.
CCATTGTGACTCCTTTGGAGATTCTCATGCTTATCCTTATAAGCTATATTTGCATACCATATGTTCATGTATCAATTAGATTATAGAAAAAGAGGTGTAGATAACTAGAGGTTGATTGTGGATATGCAAATCCTGTAAGAAAAATGCCTTACATTATTTTTATTTCACAAAACCTTGGGAAAAGAACAGCAATGCGATCTCAAGCTACTTCCCCCGCGCCAACCCGTAACGCTACTGCCCCGCTTGGTTGACCCCGATATCGCTGTCCTTGCTGCAAACCCAGCCATGACCGAGCCTCACTGCTTGCTCAATCTTTACTATTTCATAGGCAATTCCTCGACCGAGACCTCGCTGTCTACCAACAATCTTACCTCGCTGCGAGTCAGCTCAGCCGAGAGCTGAGCCTCAGCCGGCTGAGCACTGCCTCACCATTACTAGCCATCACGTTGAGACACCTGTCACCTTCCAGAACCTGTCTTTCGAATTCGAAATTAGAATCAAATCTTTGAATTAGTTATAGTTCGTATTCGATTTGATTTTTCAGATTAATTACCTTATTCGATTGAAATCATAACCTAATGCATATTCTTGATATTTTTAAGACCACTCAAATTAAGATTATCTCCTATTTCAACAATGTGCATGTCAAAAATTCGATCTCTCGCTCAAGATATGATTCTGATAGTATGAAAAATTGGCTAGTTATATTTTTAAATAATAGAATACACGTCAATTTTATTTGTCACCAAATTTGAGCTACTTGGAATATGTTATTACATCTTTTGCAATTGGATGCGTTAGTCATCTTTGCTTGATTTATTCCAACCAAAAAAAAACCAAAAAATCAGCGTCGACTTGGGTCACATCCGCCAAGAGAGGAGCATCAACTAAGGATTGGTCGAGGGAAGGAAACTAGACCCATTGACTTCTCGTATTTGTTTTAAGCGGGACCATCAGCAATCCTAGCTAATCTGACAAGATGAAATAACCCTTCACATTAATTGATGAATAATGAACAACATGATCTCGTACTGCAGGGTAAACAATAAAACTAATAACTAATGTCATAAATCAAATTACGAGTCATCCTATATTTCATTTTTTCCATTTTGCCAGAGCAGACAGGGTCCATCCATGTTTAAGGAAAAAAAAATAAACAAGATGAGATATGCGTATGCAAACGTCACAATTATTTCATACGTTTAGAAGCTGAAATATGTGTAATACGTTCTAAACATTCAATGACAGAAACAACTCTATTTAATGAGACTAATACTTTTTTTGTGTTGGTAGAGATCGTGGATCATGAGAATCCTTCCCGATTTATTTGTTGCAAACATATAGTGAAGAAGAAGAAGAAGAAACATAATGTGAGGAAGAAAATGTAACATTATTTGTGGTTACTAGAAATTGATAAATTTAAGAAAGTGATAACAAAAATAAATAATTATTGAAAGTGAGGTACAGCTAACCGAATCTCAAATCTCCTTAAAGACAACTACATCTTGCCAATGGTGCTGGACACCTCAAAAACTTTCTAAAGCCGACACACCTAAAGAAACTTGAAGAGAGGAGATATGGTGTTTTTGATTCTTGTTGGAATGAAGAATTTCAAATCTAGTTATAAAGTTTTAGATTTCATGTACAGAAGCGATACATGAAATATCAATTAAATAGTTGCAAGAATATAGTAGATACATAAATTAAATGGATACATGAATCGAAGGGATACATGAACTCGAGAGATACATAAATGGAAACAACTTACCTCATTTTACTCACTTTTGTTGATTCATTAAACCACCATAATTACAATAATCCCCACATGATCACCAAAACATTTAACTTAGGGAATTCTAAATGTGCTTATGGAAATAAATTGCATTAAGATAGGTAGTTTTCACTTTCAAGCTTCTTTAATGAAAGCTTATTGAACATACTTAATTAGTCGGCAGTTGTTTGTGTAAGCTCACCTCACAGATAGTATCTCCAAATCAAGATCGGTTCTCAATTGCATTCACTCTTTTGGTTATGAACCTCTCAGAATTCACACGTGCTTTAGAAAAGCTAGCATTTAAAGATTTTCATAGATAGGTGCATTCTTATCAGATGAATCCTACAACTTTCTAGGATGTTGAAATACAAGCTATAGGAATCACTAAATGCACAACATACCTTTAAAGTGCTCTTGGAAGCACTATTGCATCTTAGGATTAGGAGACAATGCACTCATTACAGTTTCCAAAACTTACGTTGTCCTATTGAACCCACTCCATGGGATTATCAATTGTTAGGTTGGGTTCCACATTGGAGGTTAGGTTTCCACATTGGAGAGAGAACATGAGACACATGAGAGAGAGAACGGGGGTGGGAAGGGCCTCTCAGCCAATCCTTGCCAAGACCCCCTTCATGGCCGTACTTTCTTGGCCGTATGTCCCTTCTGCGACTTATGCGACTGAGCCTATGGCTGTGGCTTCAGGTTGTCGTGCTTGCAACCTCGATGGACTTGCTACCACGTGCTTGCTACTCCGACTAGTTGTGCCCCCTTCACCTCGACAAAGCCACCACCTCGACAAGCAATGGTAGCAGGGTCAGTTCGACAGAGGGCAGCCCGGGCGGGCGGGGGGGNTGTTGTTGCGGAAAGGGCGAGCGATCGAACAATAAAATTGACAGAATAAAGAAAATAAATCGGACACCAGATTTACGTGGTTCGGTCGTAGAGACCTACGTCCACGGGGAGAGCAGCGACGAATTCCACTATAGAACAAGCGATACAATGGAGATTACACACTCAAGTCACTCAAACACTCTCAGTGTTTCCCAAGCCCCAATTACACCCAATAACTCACTCAGTGTTTAGCCTCACAATTCCTAGTGAAATAATCTCTCAATCTCACAAAGGAATTATACACAAATTCTTACCGCAAGAATTTAATCGGCTACAAACACTTGAATCTTCTTAGTGTAATTGCTCGAACGAGATCAATGGAGAAAACTCCCCCCAAGCACTCGATGACGAATCGGCGCTTCAAGACCTCTTGCATCAACAACGGCTTAATTCTTCTCCACGCATGGCCGTATATATATAGGGAACTTGAGAACTCTCCAATTCTTGAAAACCACTCCTACTTGGAGTAGGAATAAATTAAGAAACACACACCTACTAGGATTAGGAAACCCACACCTATTAGGATTATGAAACAAATCAAACTTTTGCTTTGGGCTCAAACTCGAGACATATTTTCAACAATCTCCACCTTGGCTCGACGTTTGAGCCAAGTGACAATCGCTTCAAAATTCGAACTCTGCCACTTCTCTCCCATAGCCCCGATGGACTCAACCGCCACAGATATCTTTCAAGCCCAAATCCGGCTTGAACTTCGCCATAAGCGAGGACCTCATAAGAACACCAACTCCACATGCACCTTTAACTACTACGCAAGGATTTCTCGACACAATCTCCTTAACCACAGATAAAGCAAAACCATTGTTGCATCCATATCTGTCAGGAGATCGAATACGTACCTTGTCAATATCAGCAGTTACAGCAACTATTGGCTTTACAAACTCCACCTCGTTACAAGCACCATCTGTGTTGATTACCACATTAGTACCCGCTACCTCAGGAGTTTCTGGTTGCAACTCCACCTCAAGCTGAACACCATTCAGATCCGTATAAGCACTGCTATTACCACTCCTAACCAGAAGTACTGGAGACTCGTCAAACGTAACTTCTCTGCTGATAACAGGTGAATTTAACTCCAGGCACCACAACCGATAATCCTGTTCACCTTGTGCATAGCCTAGGAATATGCACTTTCTTACCCTTCCATCGAGCTTACCATCACTTGCTCGAACATAACACGGGCAACCAAATATTCTAAGAATAGAATAATCAGCAACGTTACCTGACCACACTTCTTCGGGAGTCCGATGTTTAATTGCAGTCGATGGGGATCTATTCATCAGGTAGCAAACCATACTAAGCGCATCTACTAGGAATCTCCTAGCCATACCAGCACTAGAGATCATTTTATGGGTCATCTCTAGTAATGTTCTGCTCAACAATTCCGCAACATGTTGTGGTTCATTGGCAGTAGTGCGATGTTTCACTATGCCTTCTTTCATGCAGAATTCGTTTAACAGCTTCGAGCAGAACTCCATACTACCGTCAGTCTGCACCTGCTTGATCATCTTACTAGTCTCCTTTTTTATCAAAGCTCTCAACTGCATGATCCTAACAATAGCACCAAACTTGTACCTAAGTACAAACACCCACGTCTTCATCGAGTAGTCATCAACAACTGTTAACATATATCTGGCACTCTTCCTATAAGGAAACCGCAACAACCTGCAAACATTCAAGTGAAGTAACTCTGCAATTTCCGTGGTTTCTTTGACTATCGCACTGAACTGCACTTTTCGCTGTTGATCTAAATCACAGCACCTGCATACATTTAGTTCGTCAGCAACATAACCACATAGCAGATTTCTTTCACTTAAAACCTTCAGGTTTCTCTTGTTAGTGTGCCCCAAACGCATATGCCACAATTCGGACTCTCGAACAAATGCATCCGATGTCTCCGCAGCGAAATATGTCATTGTCTCACCTTGAAGCTCATATGGGCCATTGTGCTTAATTCCTTTCATTATCACTAAAGCACCTCGAACAACTTTCAGAATTCCACATTCTGAAAAATATCGACACCTAGCTGAATCCAGGGCACTCAAGGAAATTAAGTTTTTCTTCAACTCTGGAATGTGCCTCACTCCAGTCAATGTCCTCACAATACCATCATGCATTCTGATTTTAATATCGCCAACACCTACAACATCGCATTCAGCGTTATTCCCCAACTGCACTTTACTACCATCCGTGCATTGATAGGTAGTAAACCAGTTTCTATTTGGTGTAGCATGAAAAGAACAACCAGAATCCATAATCCATCCATCAAACGATCAATAATCAGTGACAGACAAGACATAATCGGCACTATCCGAATTACCAACAGCTATACCTGCAACATCATCTGTAGTATCAACTAAGATTTCCTTACCCTTCTCATTCTTCAGCTTAAGGCTATTTCTTCGAAGATGCCCTCTCTTGCCACAGTTCCAACAGACAGCACCACTAGTCCTTGATTGGCTACATCTGTTCATGTTCATACTACCACGTGTTCTAGTTCTTCCTCTGTTTTCACCTACTAAAGCAGTAGATACGGGTTCACCAAATTCTCTTCTTCGGATATCCTCACTTAGAATTAAATCTCAAACTCCATCAAACGTTAAACTTGTTAACCCAAAGGAATTACTAACAGCAGTAACAGTAGTATTCCAACTATCAGGCAATGAGGATAACAGAATCAAAGCACATACCTCATCTTCAAAGTCAATATCAACTAAACTCAATTGACTAATGATCACATTGAATTCATTGATATGATCTGCAACTGACGCACCTTCGCTCATCTTCAAGTTAAACAGACGTCGCATCAAATAGACCTTATTGATTGCAGAGGGCTTCTCGTACATATCCGATAGGGCTTTCATCAAACCCGCGGTGGTAGTCTCCTTCACGATGTTAAACGCGACGTTACGAGCCAACGTCAGCCGAATAACACCCATAGCTGTCTATCCAGCAAATCCCAATTAGCTTTCTTCATCGTCTCTGGTTTCTCGCTTGATAAGGGCGCGTGTAGTTTCATCTGATAAAGATAATCTTCAATCTGCATCTTCCAGAAACCGAAATCCTTCCCATCAAATCTGTCGATTCTCACTTTTACTTCTTCTGTCGCCATCGATTCGCTTCACCTCAGCCAAGCCTAGCTCTGATACCAATTGTTGCGGAAAGGGCGAGCGATCGAACAATAAAATTGACAGAATAAAGAAAATAAATCGGACACCAGATTTACGTGGTTCGGTCGTAGAGACTTACGTCCACGGGGAGAGCAGCGACGAATTCCACTATAGAACAAGCGATACAACGGAGATTACACACTCGAGTCACTCAAACACTCTCAGTGTTTCCCAAGCCCCAATTACACCCAATAACTCACTCAGTGTTTAGCCTCACAATTCCTAGTGAAATAATCTCTCAATCTCACAAAGGAATTATACACAAATTCTTACCGCAAGAATTTAATCGGCTACAAACACTTGAATCTTCTTAGTGTAATTGCTCGAACGAGATCAATGGAGAAAACTCCCCCCAAGCACTCGATGACGAATCGGCGCTTCAAAACCTCTTGCATCAACAACGGCTTAATTCTTCTCCACGCATGGCCGTATATATATAGGGAACTTGAGAACTCTCCAATTCTTGAAAACCACTCCTACTTGGAGTAGGAATAAATTAAGAAACACACACCTACTAGGATTAGGAAACCCACACCTATTAGGATTAGGAAACAAATCAAACTTTTGCTTTGGGCTCAAACTCGAGACATATTTTCAACAGTTGTAAAGAGACCTCTTAGCCAATCCTTGGCAAGGACCCCCTCCACAGCCGAACTTTCTTGTCCATGTGTCCCTTCTGTGACTTCCACGATTGAGCCTACAGCCGTGCCTTCAGGCCGTCGCGCTTGCTACCTTGACGAACGTGCTACCGCTTGCTTGCTTCGCCGACTAGCTATGCCCCCTGATCTCGACCAAGCCACCACCTCGACAAGTCCTTACTCCCTATTGACGGTGGCTGCTTCCTGCACCGTCCAGCCCCGATGCGACGCACCGCTGCCCTCTGTTGAACTGACCCTGCTACCGTTACTTGTCGATGCCCAACGCTAAAGTTGTCCCAAGTCCTTGCACTGTCGTTGCTCCCTGCCGATCGACGACTTCCCTCAAGCTAGCCATGCCCTGCAATGCGATCTCAAGCTACTTCCCCCGCCCCAACCCGTGACGGTACTGCCCCGCTTGGTTGACCCCAACATCGCTGTCCTTGCTTCAAACCCAGCCATGACCGAGCCTCACTGCTTGCTCAATCTTTACTATTTTATAGGCAATTCCTCGATTCCATCGGCTCTTCTCTCATATGAAGACCAAGAACAGCAACTTCTTACCACCACACGGTCACGAGAACAAACATCCTGTTACCATTTTCCCTTTTCTTTGTTACCGAGAACTCGCTGTCTACCGACAAGCTTGCCTCGCTGAGTCAGCTCAACCGCCTCACCATTACTAGCCACCACGTTGAGATCCTTGTCACCATCTAGAAGCCGTCTTTCGAATTCGAAATTAGAATCAAATCTTTGAATTAGTTATAGTTCTTATTCGATTTGATTTTTCAGATTAATTACCTTATTCGATTGAAATCGTAATCTAATGCATATTCTTGATATTTTTAGGATCACTCAAATTAAGATTATCTCCTAATTCGACAATGCACATGTCAAAAATTCGATCTCTCGCTCAAGATATGATTCTGACTGCATGAAAAATCGGCTAGTTATATTTTTAAACAATAAAATACACATCAATTTTATTTGTCACCAAATTTGAGCTACTTGGACTTGTTATTACATCTTTTGCAATTGGATGCGTGTGTTATCTTTGCTTGATTTATTTCCTATTTAAAAAAAACCAAAAAATCAGCTTCAACTTGGGTCACATCCCCCAAATTAAAAGCAAGAGGAGCTGTACCCGTCGGACAGATCAATGGGGTCCATATTTCTCAAGAGAGGAGCATCAACTAATGATTGGTCGAAGGAAGGAAACTAGACCCATTGATTTGTCGTATTTGTTTCAAGTGGGACCATCAGCAACCCTAGCTAATCTGACAAGATAAAATAACCCTTCACATTAATTGATGAATAATGAACAACATGATCTCGTACTGCAGGTAAACAATAAAACTAATAACTAATGTCATAAATCAAATTACGAGTCATCCTATATTTCATTTTTTCCATTTTGCAAGAGCAGACAGGATCCATCCATGTTTAAGGAAAAAAAATAAACAAGATGAGATATGCGTATGCAAACGTCACAATTCTTTCATAGGTTTAGAAGCTGAAATATGTGTAATACGTTATAAACATTCAATGACAGAAACAACTTTATTTAATGAGACTAATACTTTTTTCATGTTGGTAGAGATCGTGGATCATGAGAATCCTTCCTGATATATTTGTTGCAAAAATATAGAGAAGAAGAAGAGAAAACAAACCACCTACCTGGGTGGCGTTGCTGGTTCACGCTCTCTTCCTCTTGCAAAAAGTCGAGAGTTCGAATCCCAGCTTTGTCATAGGGTGACTTATCTGGTTACATGTGTGTGGTGGCTAGCACATGCGGCCCCCAGGGTTTACTCCCCTAGCTGTCGGCAGGGTGCGGGGTTCCCTGGGTCATCAAAAAAAAAAAAAGTTATAGGAATCATTAAATGCACAGCGTGAAAAAGTTAGCATTTAAAGATTTTCACAGATAGGTGCATTCCTATCAAATGTATCATACGACAACTTTCTAGGATGTTGAAATACAAGCTACAGGAATCATTAAATGCTTAGTGTACCTTTAAAGCGCTCTTGGAAGCACTATTGCATCATAGGATTGTGAGACAATGCACTCTTTACAGTTTCCGAAACTTACATTGTCATATTGAACCTAGTCCATGGGATTACCATTTGTTAGGTTAGGTTCCATAATGGAGGTTAGGTTTCCACATGGGAGAGAGAGAACATTAGAGAGAAGGGGGGTGGGAAGGGACCTCTCAGCCAATCCTTGCCAAGACCCCCTTCATGGCCGTACTTTCTTGGCCGCATGTCCCCTCTGCGACTTCTGCGACTGAGCCTATGGCTGTGGTTTCAGGCCGTCGCACTTGCTACCTCGATGAACCTGCGACCACGTACTTTCTTATTTAAGGACTCATATAATCATTTAATAGTTTCGATAATAAAATATACATTATATAGAGAATTTACCGTACAATTAAGGATATAGTTTCGGCATAGGAAGTCCTCGTGCTTCCAAGCATCCAACACTCCGAGAATCATGACATCTTGCTCATCTAGACTAATTATTAGGCACACCTCTGATAAGAATTTGACTAAATTCAATGGGGTCAAATAGAAAACATCTTCTACTATCATTGCTTAAAGCCCACACCAGTGAATTCCTCCGGTTTCTCATTTGGTGTTACTAGAGATACTACCATCAAACTAGGCAAAGGTTGTTGAACCTTGCCTATAGAAATTAGATCAAATGCCATTGGCCTAATTCTATTTTGAGAAAACAGTCCCAAGTATATCAATCAAGTGACTTATACCCATATCATCATAAATGGTTTTAGCTCGAAGGCTCACAACATTTATTGCCACAACACCAGGCCACGAGGTCTGAACCGTACCGACCAAAATGACCATAGGAACATATCTACAAGTATTTCGGACATCATTGGTTACATGATTGTTATCAACCATCTCGATTTTCTGATAAACCCAATAAACTATGAGTACAGGCAAATCACCTCAAGATTGTTGGGAAAATGTAAATAAGAAGAAGAAGAAGAAACATATCGGGGGAAGAATATGTAACATTATTTGTTGTAACCAGAAATTGATAAGTTCGAGAAAGTGATAACAAAAATAAATAATAATTGGAGGTGAGGTATGGCTTACCAAATCTCTTTAAGGTGATTAGTTCTTGCATTAGTACTAAGCAACTTTACAAATTATGTCTCCTAAGATATAACACATCAAACTAACTCGTATCAACACTATGCAAACAGAACTTTGTCGGATACCTCTTAAAGCTGGCACACTTAGAGAAACTTGAAGAGAGAATATGTAGGTGTTTTCAGTTCTTGTTGGAATGAAGAATTTCATATCTAGTTATAAAGTTGTAGAATTCATGTACAAAAATGATGCATGAACCATGAATTAAATAGATACAAGAATCTAGAAGATACATAAATTAAATAGATACATGAATCCAAGAGATGTATGAACTCGAATGATACATGAATTAATGAGATACAAGAATGGAAATAACGTATTTAGTTTTGCTCACTTTTGTTGGTCTCTTAACCCACCATAATCACAACAATATTCACAAATATCGCAACACATTGAGAGTAAGACATCAATTAGCCAACGATTTTGATACCATTTGTTAAACAAAAGTCCAACATCTTCATATGAAGAAATAATGAAGAGAAACCTAAGCCCAAATCCACCAATATATCTAACTGGACCTACATTCACTTATAACTTAAACCAATAATTTATGAGTGAACTAGTATATGTTAATTGTCTACTCATAACAAATCTCTGATATGAGATTCTACCATCACCTCTCAACAAGCAATTCAACATTACGCAGATGCAATCTATCCAATAATTCAATTGTTTCTAAGTATGCACTCTTTAACTTGTCGTACATTTACATTGTTAACACTACCAAAATACAATTCTAATTCTCCCTTATTTCCCATTCAAAATAGTCTTTCTATTTAAGTTTTTTGAATATTCGCTCAATTAATGATCGCAGATGAATCGATCTAATTGCTTTCAGAATGGTGGTTTCATTGTAAAAGTGATCAACGGTGATTTCGAACAAGTAACTTAAAGAGTAAAGTTGCATAAATAGTTCTAACTATGGTTGTTAATAAGAACAAAAGAAATTCGAAAAGGGAGGTTTTTACAAGCTCGAGTGGGTTTCTGTCAGCAGGTCTACTTACACCATGATCCTATCTCATCTTCGTTTCATTTAAAAAAAGATATTGGAGTTAAGTAATTTTTTAAACCGTTTCGTCTATATTCTAAGACGTAAAAATATGGGCGTATTCCTACGTTGTTGAAAAAGAAAAATATACAACTTAAAGTAAAAAATGTGAGTTACATAAGTACCCGCACGTTATCACCCGCACGTTATCAGAAAAGGGAGGAGCTAGATTTTGACGGGTGTGGCTATCAGGTTACAACCATCTCAATCAAGTTTGTTTGGGACCCATAAATATTGAAGTTCGTCGTGTCGCCTGATAAACCTAGGATGTGCAGATACATGGTTTCCCGTTGGTCCTAGGGGGGCTTTAAGAAGTATATGTCTAGGGAACTACGATATTTTTTGTCGGTAGCATATACGAAAGGGGATAAAAGGAAAATCAGCGTAAGTCAGGCATCCATCCATTTGACTCGCACAAGTATGCTTTTCAAGTCCAGTTAATTAACGTCAAGCATCGTCCCTAAGTACATAATTATCATAAGGATGATGTGGATATTGGACGAAGATATGTTAAATGGGATAAGTGTGGATGAAATGTCATAAATTTCATACAACGTTCATTTAAGTATTATAATTTTTTTGCTTACTTAAGTACCACATCAAATTAAAAAATCAATTATTTAAGTATCACTTCTAGCAAATTGTTCTATGTAGATTTGATTACATTTTTAAAAAAAAATGATTATTTAAATTTTTTGAATATTTTAGATTTCATTATTTTACTTCCTTTCTTTCTTTTTTTTCAGCGCACCGCCTGCAGAGGTCTTCCCCTCAGCCGAAGAGGCCACGAAGGCCCTAGGCGAGGCCATCACTGACTACAGGTGAGGACTTCACAACAAGGCTGCCTTGCTCGTGACCAATGAGGCCACAATGGCCTCACCTAGGGCCATGGCCACCTTGGTCGCGAATGGTGAGGCTACAATGGCATTGCCTAGGGCTATGGCGGCCTCACTAGCCACGGGCTACAGCATGAATCCCTTGCCAAATCTAGGCAAGGTTAATGGCAAATTTTCCGACAAGACAAATTATCAATAGCACTTAATTGATCGATTTTTAATCAATTTTTATTAATATGTGACACTTAAGGATCGTTTTGTCAAATTTATGGCATTTAAGTAAACGAAAAAAAATTATAAAATTATTCATGTTAGCATCAATGGTACCACGTAGACTGTCCACATTAGATTTTCGAATGAGGCAAATCACTAATGACACTTAAATAATCAATTTTTCAAATTTGTGGCATTTAAGTGAGCTAAGAAAAAAAGTTATGACACTTAAAATATGAAAGTTATGGCACTCTGTTGTACATGTCCCCGAGGTTAGGACACTAGGAGTGCCATAACTTTCGTACGGCGTTCACTTTGGTGCCAAAACTTTTTTTTCGCTCATTTGAGTGCCACATCGGAGTGAAATCATTCAGTTAAGTGCTACTTCCGGCCAAAAATCATTCAGTTAAGTGCCAAAATGCATACGTGGAATTTTTAATAATTTTTATTTTTTTTTTTAAATAAATTTCGACACCAACGTGGACTTTTCAGGCAAAACGACGCCGTTTCTACTCTTTTTCAATTTTTTTCAATTTTTTTTTTGCTTTTTTTTTGTTAGGGCCGGTGAGGGCCACTGGTGACCCTCACCGGCCTTAAAGAAAAAAATTCAAAAAATTCAAAAAAAAAATTCAAAAAAAATCAAAAAAATTAATAAATATATTAAAATATTGTTCACCGGTGCCAAGTCAGCTTTTCCGGTGGCCATGTTAGCTTTTCCGGTGGCCACGTCAGAATTGGCACTCAAGTGAACGTTTTTTAAAACTTGTGGCACTCAAGTGAGCGAAAAAAAAGTTTTGGCACCAAAGTGAGCGCCGTACGAAAGTTATGGCACTCCTAGTGTACTTACCCCCATGTCCCCATATTAAATGTACTCAATTTCAATTCTTCAACATATGAAATGATGAATTTGACTAGGGTAGTCTAAACAATAAAAACCACACAGTTTCCTTAATTTTAGTTACTTATTGATGCCTTTTATGCACTTTTCAACAAAATTCATTTTCTAATTCCTACAAACAGTTTAAATGAATCGTGGGACCATTGCAAACTAATTGGAAAGGTAAATAGAGGATTAGAAAGACTCGAACTTAGAACTTCTTCTTTTGATATTATGTGTGATTTTGTAAGAGCACTACAAACTATTTCAAAAACTTAAACTATTAGAATGAAGGTATATTTTAATATTTTAATATTTTATCACAAAAAAGAAAAAAAGAAAATCAGAGGATGCACCCATTAATTCCATTCATACAAGTATACCTTCCAAGTCCTATTAGTGCTTAGTACATAATACTATAAGGATGATGTAGATATTGGAAGGAGATATGTTAGACATACTCAATTCTGAACAACTCGACTTTTAAAACGATGAATTACATAACACAATAGGAGTCTCTACATTAAATATCAAACAAATTCCTTAGTTATAGATACTTTTTATTGCCCTCTATGCACTTATCGATGAAACCTTTATATAATACCCACAATTGATCCAAACAACACCACAGGTTCCTTCCCAGCAAATCTCACTACTGTTTAATATACGCAACCATTAGTTTTTGCGACACCTAAAATTAGATTCCACTAGTTCAAAATCGAATGTTCCCTGCACAAGTTCAACTTATTGATTCATGATGGACCAGAGTTTAACTTGGACAAGTAAACTAATCCACAAAACGTAAGCTCGGGGATGGGGAGATATACAGACATTCCATGAAAATTCTAATAATATGTAAGAAATATTAACAAAAGCACACCAAACATAACCGGTCAGCCATCCCTTCGGTCCGTCTGGGAGATGGAACTTGGAACATAAAATGTGCATGGACTGGGTGAGAGGCACTTAATGCAAGAGAAAAAAGTTCCATAAAAGATGTCGTGCATGTGTAATTGGAGCACAAAGGCTCGTGCTCACTAAAAGAATAGTCTGGCAAAAAGCAGGGAAGAAGAAATTACCTCCATAATTTTCCTTCAGTAACTCATTACTCACCGTTGCCCACAAACAAGAAGTAAAAAAAAAAAAAATGGAAAAAAAAAAGGACGAAAGACAAAAGTTTTTGGAATAAATAATAATTATTTATTATTTTCGAAATTAAATAATTATTTTATTTTATTTTATAATTTCGAATTATTATTTATTTATTTCTGAATATTAATGATTTTTGGAGAAAATAATTAATTATGATTATTTATTGGAAATGGTTTAATTGAGTATTTTTGTGGGAAAAGTTACTAGGGCCTATTTTCTAATGTCAATAGTGATTTATTAACTTGTTATTAAGGGATATGAGTTTATTAAAGAAAAATTTTCGGAAATGAAATTTATTGGGTGGATTAATTGATTTTAGTATTGTTGTAAAATGATAAGTATTTTATGAGAATTATGGGGTTTACTTGAATAAATTGTTGGATTATTATCAGTCGTAGAAGCATGTGGTCAATAATTGCTGATTGTTGAAATGAGTGGTTGGGTGTTGTCTACATGAGTACTATGGTTTCCATGGATTGGAATTGATTATTGCATTGCAATATAAATGGCTACTTAATGGTTATATCTAGAATAGGTGGACTGTTACTAAGTTGTGTGACTACCAGTTATTGTTGCATTACATTATACGTATAACGACTACAATGGCATGTCGTGTGAGCATGAAACATATTTGCATTGACGACAAAACAAAGAAAGAATTAATTTCTTGCTGCTGTGTTGCATGGTCACATTAAGAGGAGAGCCTAGCGTTGCCATATGACCTCTAATCCCTTGGGGTTATGTCGTGACCGTTTGGTCGCCTAATAGTATTCAGATGTGGAGTCGCGGTATAGGCTGGACCTATACTCCTTCAGAAATGCCGTCTGTGGGGAGACCTATGACATAGCCATGCCCATGGGGGGGGACAATGCCTAGTTTTGGACCAGTAAACCACCAACCATAAGGTTATGCCATGGCCCAAGGGATCGTAATAAGCAGAGTACGTGTGGGTATTGATGCATGAGAAAGCTATGAGAAGTACTCTGATTATACGCTTGCATTGTGACCTTGTCACGTGTTAAATGATCTTTTTCTACAGGTTGCGTGTGCTAAGACAATGTAGGGTTGCCTGTGTTTGTGCCTGATGATTGAATTGCTTTCTGATAACATTTTTCTGAGATGTTGGTTGGTTGTATGTTTAGATTACCTTGAGGTGAATAGAGTTTCTAACCGAGGCTTAGGATTTTAACTTACTGAATTTATCTCATCCTGTCATGGTTAACAATTTTCAGGACCTTAGGATGACACCACACTCGGTGAGATTCATTATCCTGATTGACATGAGCACAACCGTTACCATGTAGCTCGTCTTGGGCAGCAATTTTGTTTATGAGCATCATGTGACGGCCGTTTGGGTGGACGAGGGAGCAAGAGATCATTACGCGCCTCACATCTATAAGGCATGGGTCATCAGGATGGGGGACATGTTGTATGGTCAATCCCCTGAGGGGTTTCAACGGACTAGTTCTACCTGTAAGGCCAACTGCCGAGATCTAGGATCCTATGGACCTAGATCCCCCAGATGGCGAGATCTCTAACCTTACGATTAGAGAGAACGATCCTTCGAAGACCAGCAATTAGGCATATGTAGCCTAGTCTCTTTTTGACAAACCCTTCCCCACTTTTGCAATAATAGGTTAGCCGGGCTGGTCCCTTTTTGTGTAAGCCTTAGCATGTCACCTATAGTAAGGCGTGTGTATATATGTTGTTGTTCCAAGCTGACCTTGTAGATAAATAAAATGTTGCTCTTAGCTTTCTTCTATTGCATCTCTACTACTATCCTTGTTGGCTAGGTGTTTGTTTCACTTCTACATGTGCTTAACAATGAGATAAAATGAATTGGTCAATGACAGTATTTAGGATGTCGTATGTTTGGATCTCAAGTGAATTGGGGTTGTCACGGGCTTGAGGGTTGAGGCGTGACATCACCCTAACTTGGCAAAGCTCTAGCGAGGTCGCCAAACCTCACCTAGCCACTCGTCGGCTACTAGTGGTGGCAGCGGGTAGTGATAGGGCGGTAATAGCCCAATGATGGGCTAGGAGGAGGAAGAAGAAGAAAAGAAAAGGGAAGAGAAGGGAAGGAGTTGTTCCTAGGAATAAAAATCAACTTTTTTTTTATTCTTGATTTTGTTCCAAACCTATTCCCGAGAAAAACCTTACCAAATATATTTCTATGTCAAACCTGCTCCTAAGAACAAAAGAATAGAATCAGTTACTATTTGACCAGTTACCATGCAAGCTCCAAGCATCCATAAATTTGGTTTGTACAACTACACTTGATAGGTCCAATCAGCAATTGTACACAGTTATTATTGTTGAAGATTGTTGGAAAAGATTAAAATAAAAATAAAATATTTGAGGCATAATCACTATTCTTAAGCATAATTTCATAACTTGAAATGCGAACTTAGTGCAACAGGCTTTAATGACTATCCTTTTAAAATGTAATAGATCTTCCTCTTTAATCCGCACTAAATAAAGGGAGTAGGAACAATATTGGTTTATAAAAATCCAGCAAATAGTTGGAAAGAAAAGGATATAATTTATTGTCTTTTGTATATCTTTATTGTGATTTAAAGATTCCCTTTACAGGCAAACAAATGAGAGGGTTAACAAAAAAATAAATTAAATCTGACATTATAAAACCATTACAAATTGATTGTGGTTAAAATTTTCATCTATTGTTGATTTTATTTGAGCTTTCTTATTCTTTTCTTCTTTTTTCTTCTCTCTCGATCTAGATTTGGGAGATTTCTTCTCTCAGTCTAGTTTTAGTTAGAGTTTGAACTTTCCTAGTCTAGTTCTAGACTTAAGAGTTCTTTTCTCCCAATTTAGATTTGAGAGTTTTGAGGATTCGACACCCCCATGCCCTATCCGTATATAGGTTTTCTGCCTCTAGTTTCAATGATGATCATAGGAGTTCTGGCATCTCGCTGAACTTCAAAGATTTATTCTTCCAAAAATTAAATCTATGTTTATTCAACCTATTTTACCTATCTCCATACGGTGATAGTGTAGAGAAAATCAAACCTAAGCACGCACCACCAATTGACAACACCATAATTATTGGAGAAAAAATTTCCAATGTGTGCTCATCACTAATGATGATACAAGATTCAGTGGTTGGCTACCAATTATTTCTTGACAGATCCATTCTTATGGAATGAGTTTATGCTTCATTTTGTCAATGATTTGTTGATTCTTCTTGTTTTCTGAATTTGGATTTGTTTTAAGTATTCTCACCTTTGCTCTATTTCAATTTATTTTGCCATGAAGTTTAATGGACTTCTCATGTATCTTTTGAGTAATGAATTCAATTTTCTTTCTACCAAAAAAAAAATAAAGATGATGGTAATGAATATTCGAGGGAAACTTATTAATCATGCTTCATTTAAAACAATTTCGCTTTTAGAGCGATGAATTACACATAACGTTAGCGGCTTGTACATTAGAAAACGCACTCCTTAGTTACAGTTACTTATTAAAGCCCTTTATGCATTTATCAACAAAATCCTTTTTGTAATCCTCGCAATTGATCTGAACAAGTCGCACATTCCTTCCAGAGAATTGTGCCGCAGTTTAATCTATCAATCATATTAGTTGTTGCGACACTTAAATCAAGTTCCAAATAATCGGATGATCCTTTGTGCATTGTGATCAACAACGGACAAGAGTTTAACTTGAGCAAGCAAACTAATCCACATGCTGTAAATTTGGGATGGGAAAGTGTTGGGTGTTTGTTTGTAAAACAAATAAAAAAGTGTTTTTCTTCCTTGTCCCACATAAGAAAGTTTGGAAAAAATGACCACTTAATAAGTGTGAGCTTTTCTAGTTTGTTCAAAAAAAAAAAGTTGAGTATGGGCTAGTCCTCACAATACCCGCGTCTGGGTACGAGAATAATTGCGTGATTTTGGCGTACTTAGCACTTACCAGTTCAATTAGTAATCTTTCCCGAATGGTCTTTTGTAATTGTATTGATTTATTTTGTAACTTTTCCCAAAGGAATATCTATGATATTTTAGGAGAAGGAAATTATGGAAGTCACCCTCGTATGATAAACTTAGGAGGAGAAAATACTTAAGTCATCCTCAAGGGGCCTGATGTTTTTCGTCAGTAGGATATGTAAAAGGACAATAAATCACCATCACCTCAAGCATTTATAAATTCGGTTTGTACAGCTAAAATTTCTAGGTTCAGTCGGCAATCGTACATAGTTATTATTACTGGAAACTGTTGGAAAAGATGAGAAAGATAGTGATAAGGGCATCTGTCTATGATTAGATTTAAATAAGTCTTAAAATTACTTTATTTGAGGCTTCGTGCAGCTCTCAGTATTTTTCAAATGTTAAAGAGTAGCATTTAATAGAGGGTTTGAAAAATATATTATGATAATGAGAGTGTTGAGCCGATAAATATCGATACATTAAAATAAAAAAGTATCCTTAAAGCCCACCGCCCTAAAGTGCACGCCGACACCCCAACAGTTGGAAACACCGTCTTGGTGCGGTGAACTTTCAATCATCACCAGGTGCCCAATCCAGGCTCCTTATTTGAACCACCCATTAGTCAACCAGTTTGCCTTTGTACTTATTTGGAGCGTTGGGAGATGGCTCATAAACCGGTATGTAGTGGGTGGGACGCAATTAAAGCAAGAGAAGAAGTTCTATAAGAGGTGTCATGCATGTCCAATCTTAGAACAAAGGGTCTTGTACTCACTAAAAGAATCGTCTGGCGAAAAGCAGAGAAGAAGAAATGGCTTCCAAACCAGGAATTCTCACCGACTGGCCATGGAAGCCTCTGGGGAGCTTCAAGGTATACTGCGTCTTTTAGTTCATGTTTCTTGGCCGGTTTCAAGACCATTGCCTGAAGTCGGCGAGTTTAGAATTTTGTCAAAAAGACGTGTCCAGTCGTTCTTCACGACAGCACATTACTTGCTCGATATTAGAGTTATGTAGATGCATTTTGTATGCACAATGTATTTTCAGGCGAAAGAATTTTCACTCGGTAGTGCTCGGGTTCATCGTATCGGGAATATGTTATTGCAAAGTAAATTTTATGAGTGAGACAACGAAAATCAGTTTACTAGTGAGACAACGGAAATCAATGTTTCCACCATCTAGACAATAGAATAGAGAGCGGTAATTCCGATACTAGTTCCAACATATACAAATTATATATCACGCAAGAAGTACCTCTGCACAATATATATATATATATTTTTTTTATAACCCAGGGAACCCCGCACCCCGTCGACAGCTAGGGGAGTAAACCCTGGGGGTTGCATGTGCTAGCCACCACACACATGCAACCAGGTAAGTCACCCTATGACGAAATTGGGATTTGAACTCTCGACCTTTTGCGAGAAGAAGAGAGCGCGAACCAGCAACGCCACCCAGGTGGGTAGTACCTCTGCACAATATTTATATCCAGTTCAATCTATTAATTATTCTGGCCAAAAAAATAATCTACTAATTGGATAACTAATTAACCCCGACACACACTCGTCACACAATCAAATAATATCAACCAATAATCTCCCGGATTTGTTTGCATGAGAGATGTCCATGCATGCACTTGTGAGTTTCACGGAGTCACTTATCATCGCTCACCATCCTTTTGATTCTCGCGTGAAACATTCCCCTTCTTAGCAAAATGCAAAGTTGATCAACTTATATGTGTTTGGGATTTGGGGGCCTCTTCAACAGTACGTGATTTTGGCGCCATGGGGGGTTCACGGCACGTACCAATTCATTGCAAAAGGGCCTGGCGAGAGGGACTTCGGCTACTTCCTCATACTCCCATTTCTTCTAGTGAGGATGCTTCACAATCAAATTTGGATCTCCCTTTCTCGCCACCGAACTGCTAAAGGCAACAACCAGATCGTCGACAGAGGCATCGAGTTCGAGCAGGTGGACCGAGAAAGCAACTGGTCTCTCTCTCTCTCTCTCTCTCTCTCTCTCTCTCTCTCTCTCTGTGTTACGGATCATTCTAGTAATTTCTGTTAAATGAAGCTATGCATAGACTAATGTTGCTCCAACCGAGATTAATAGGCGGACAAGTTTACATATAAACAGTAGCCGGTCAAACTCACTCTCTAGGATGTATGTTTAAACGAGTGGGACCCCTGTACTCAGTGATTGTTTTGTACCTCAAATAATTAAACAGCACCACTGTATCATACGATGCACTATCTTCTTGATCAATAACAAAGCATAATCTGGAAGCAGTGATTAAGGGCCATCATAGTTTCGTCAGTTCTTACTAATTTTTAGGGCGAATTTCTTTTTTCTTCTTTGTCTTTCTATGCAGGGATGACCAGATTCTGCTCACTGGAATTTTATTTTACATCGGTCAGCTGACAATCCCTCAAGCCTCTCACTTACCACTTTGGAAAACAGACGGATTGATCATCACCGTCCTGATTCATGCCTTGGTCGTGGAATTCCTATATTACTGGCTTCACCGAGCCCTACACCATCATTTTCTCTACTCTCGCTATCACTCCCACCACCACTCATCCATTGTCACCGAGCCCATATCATGTAAGTTAGGCTTTACATCACCGTTAATTTAACGTTATTTTATTTAGTCAATTATGTGATTATAAGACTTGTCATACCTTGACAGTCCTATCTCTCAAAGTGTTATCATGTTTTCTATGATGAAAATGTGTCGATACTACCAGGCCAATGATCAGCCGCAACTTCTTTTTACACAAGTTAGGTATACATCCGATCGGATTGGGCTGCGTTAGAGTTCTTTTAGTAAAGACGGACAGCTACTTATTGTCTAGGAGGACTGACAATCACGGGGTACCTAATAGGGACCAAATGACTAAATGTAATTAGATAGCCAACATATAATCGATGTTGCATTTACGTAACTATAGCTCTTATTTTTTACATTTTGATTTCTTGATACAGTTAGGCAAACTTGATTTTTATCATTTTTTTCTTTTTCTTTTTATTTCTTTTTGCAGCCATAGTTCATCCATTCGCTGAACATATAGCATATGCATTGCTATTTGCAATACCCATATACACGACGTTGATCACGGAAACTGCTTCGATCGCATCCATCGCTGGCTACACCACATACATTGATTTCATGAACAACATGGGTCACTGCAACTTCGAGCTCATCCCCAATAGGCTCTTCACCATCTTTCCACCTCTCAAGTACTTAATGTACACGCCATCGTAAGTCCCACAACACAGTAATCGTTTTCGTTAAATATCTCTTCTTTTTCAGTTTTTACCTTTTTCTTTTACTCTCTCCCCATTATAAGCATGAAAGGGAAAAACCGTTTACGCAATCATTTAGGTACATATGATTCTCAGTGAAAGATGGGGATATTAACAGTCGTTTTTGTTTGGAAAAGGCCAAATTGGCAAAAGAAAATGGAAAAGGGAAATATCAAAAGAAGTATTTGAGCAAGTAAAAGACATAAACAGAAATTCATGCATGGTTCATTTGATGTTTCGATCAATACAAGCGCTTGTTGGCCAGATAATTTCCGGTTCATAGTCATGACTCATGGCACATGGATAGGTTTCATTCATTGCACCACACCAAATTCCGGACGAACTACAGCCTTTTCATGCCATTTTACGACTACATATATGAAACAATGGATGAGTCGACAAATGCCACATATGAGACATCTCTTCGGAAAGAGGAAGATTCACCGGACGTGGTGCATCTCACACACCTGACAACACCAGAGTCCATCTATCATCTCCGACTGGGATTTGCCTCCCTCGCATCTCGACCCTACTCACGCATGTGGTGCTTGTGGATCATGTGGCCACTCACGCTCGCCTCCGTGGTGTGGACCTGGACCTACGGCCAATCTTTCGTCCTGGAGAGGAATGCCTTCAAGAAACTCAAGCTGCAGTCTTGGGTGATTCCAAGATACAATGTCCAAGTAAGAACGAAGACAAGAATTTGTTATGTTTCCAAACTTGGTGTTCACTTTCCCTCGTTGTTTCTAGTGGTATGAACTTTCATTAGTTACTTTGTTACGGTCTTGCATACTTAAAAATTGGCAAAACGTCCTAATGGGATACCCATGCTCCCAACTTGGGACGGCCGGCCCGCTTGCCTTAAAGGGTGGAACAGGGATGGGATACACATAACATGAGTTTGCAGCACACTTATATGATGGTGGGCAATTGCTCTCCAAAATTTAATTATCTCAATGTTTTAAGTTTAAAGGAAGACAATAATTGTGCGACAGTGGCTAGAGATCATAATTCATTGATCCCTAAGTTTGTCACTAAACTTTATTACACATACTGTTTGAAAAATTAAAGGGTATTAACTATCAAAAACTATAAATTATGCTCACTGAGGCACCCATACCTCCAACTTTTTATTTTGTGATAAAGAAAGCCTAAAATATGCCTACTACAACACGAATGCCCATTTTTTTCTTTTTTTGCGTCACCAAAGCCCCTAAACAGATACCAATTTAACCAAAATAATTCTAAATAGTTGTCACATTGATACAAGTTTTGGGAATTGGTAACATCAAAAAAAAATTTTGGGATAATGGTGTCACAATGGATAAAGTTTATGGTTTTTTCTTTACGTTAAATAGAGGGTATTTTTATCATATTTGTATTGTTTTTTAGGATTTTGGTGATATAAAAAAAAAAATTGACATTCGTATCACTGTAGATATAATTTAGGGTTTTTTGTGATATTTTCTCCGTATTAAATTTTTTGGGCGATGATTGCATTCCATGGTTTCTCATAAATTACTCACAACACTGCATGACCATGTTCCATGGATTCTCACCACCGACTCTTTTTCATGATTGTTCTAAACAGGTGAATTGAAAATCTCATTTTACTAAGAAATCTGCACATAAAACCATGGGGTGATGGTTTAAGTTCATTGACCATGTAACCTACTAACAAATATCGGATGGTTCAAAACATCTAACGCGGGTGTTTTGACTGAACGTTTTGAGTCTGTTGGTCTTCTATATTCTCCGAGACATATGTATGTCCATCTGTGTGTCGACTTGGTTTCATGTTCTTCATTTTCCTGTAGTATCTATTACAATGGCGAATGGAAGCCATTAATGGCTTGATAGAAGAAGCTGTACTGGATGCTAACCAGAAAGGAGTCAAGGTTCTGACTTTGGGTCTACTCAATCAGGCAAGATGTTGTCTCCTTTCCTAGGCAACCCTCCAATATAAATGTTACTCTAATTATATGTCGTCGAGAATTACAGCAAGCCTAATCCTACTTTTTCAAAATCACACTCAAAATTTTGTCATTGGGGTATCTATTTTAGCCAAATTATATAGTGCTTATCGATTCCTTCTTCTTTTTTCGCTTTTTTTCACTTTTAGGGAGAGGAACTGAATGGGCATGGTGAATTCTTCATTCAAAAGCATAGAGATTTGAGGACTAAATTAGTGGATGGAAGTAGCTTGGCAACGGCAGTGGTGCTCCACAGCATTGCCAAAGGGACAAGCCAAGTTCTCCTCAGAGGCAACCTCAACAAGCTTGCTTATGCCATTGCCCATGCTTTATGCGCAAGGGGTATCCAGGTGCTTAGTCCTCCTCTTCATTTTATAAAAGCATATTGGTCTTATTTTGCACCTTTCTTTATTTTAATGAAATTATTTTTACTTGATTTTTTTTAGTAAAATAAAAGTGATGCAAGGCATTTTCCTTAAAGGATTTGCATGCCCGCAATCAATATTTTATTATATGCACCTCTTTTTTCATCTAATTGATGCAAGAAATATGGCAGGTAAACGTAGCTTCTAGGGACGAGTATGAGAAGCTCAAAAGGACTGTCAATGAAAAGTACCGAGGCAATTTGATTCTTTCAAGAACTTTTTCTCAAGAGGTATTTTTTTTCTTTTTTAGTCAGACTCAAGAGGTATTTGACAAGGCATTTTTGAAGATTAGCAACATGTAATTTATGTAAGAACGATATTAATAAAATCATTAGTTGCAGATATGGTTGGTAGGAGATGGACTTGCCGAAGAAGAACAGAAAAAGGCACCCAAAGGAACGTTATTCATACCCTTTTCTCAATTCCCTCCAAAGCAAATCCGCAAAGATTGCCTTTACCACACCACTCCAGCAATGATTGCTCCCCAGACGTTCAATAATTTGCACTCCTGTGAGGTTAGTTGCTCAATTCTGTCGATGGAATTATGTATTATGGAGTTACATTGTGTTTTAGAATGGCGATGGCAAACTAGAAGCATGAAAATTCACAAGGTATGATGCGAGTCTTACTGGTAGATTCCAATCACACATTACCCAACATTTAACTCTTAACGATTTTGGTCCTCCGTTTCTATTTACTGTGCAAAAAAAAAGGCTACAAAAATTTTAGCTCTGTTGAACTCATTCCGATATGTGGTGACTTCAATAAAACAAGATGACATGGCAACCAAAAACTTGTATCTATCATGCAAGACTAACCATGACTTGTATATTGTCCAAACAAGAAAAATGGAAACTTAGTACTTGATCATATGCGGTAAACAAGATCATGTATTAATTTATCATGCAAGACTAACCATAACTTGTATATTGTCCGAACAAGAAAGATGGGAGACTTAATACTTAATTGAACATATCTAAAGTTCTACAAAAGGGTAGGTCACTTTGGTTTGTTCTTTCAAGTAGAATAAGGCCATGATCTCTGCCATTCAATGGACGTCACACCCAGGCATATGTAGACACTAAATAAGAGAAATTAACCATTTTTTATGCATGAATGGCATGCGAAATTATTTTGCAGTGTATCCGATTAACTCCAAATTATTCGTCTACAGAATTGGTTGCCGAGAAGGGCGATGAGTGCTTGGCGAGTAGCAGGGATAGTGCATGCATTAGAAGGATGGAACGTGAACGAGTGCGGAAGCATGATGTTCGACATAGAGAAAGCATGGGAAGCAAGCCTTAAACACGGGTTCCGCCCCCTGGTGCTCTCGGCCATGTGAAGCAACAAGGGACTAAATCAGAAAGTAGCGGCAAGAGGTTTTAGCACTCAGCGTGTGCTTGTTGCTCCAGATTGCACTAAGTAAACATCTTCGTTCCGAAATAACTCGCGTACAGTGATTATGTGAATAAACTATTCCAGTTTGTTGGCATCAATCGACGTGGCTATCATTAAGCTTAATGGTGTTATTGTGTTAACTGCTGTCTACTCCTTAAAAAAGAGTCGATAGACTTATCAGAAGTTCTCAAGGCTTTGTTTGGATATCAGAATATCAGACTGTGATAAAGTTTTTTAAAACTTTGTATCTAGATTTGCTTGCTATCTAATAAGTCACTCTCCCTTCTTGGTTCTCTAACTTTGTATCTAGCTTTGTTAGCTATCATAATGATCTGGAGTTTGAGTCCTACCTTAGATATTGGGCATTGGAAATACTATTAACTCCATTTGTTTCATGAAAAATAAATAAATTTGATAATATTTTTTAAAAATAATCATTTGTATCACTTACAAAAATAAATAAATGATAAAAAATGTTTTTATCATTCATGAAAATGTTAAATACAAATTATTATCGATAATGAAAAGATTTTCTCTCAACTTATTATTTCAAATGATAGAGGCAATTATTTTTTATAATATTTTAAAATTACATATTTTTTTAAAAATAAATGGAGGTTCCTCCATTTATTGTCGGACCAAGTACTTGTTGATGAGCTGCTCATTGTTTTTTGGCCCTTTCTCGTATTTTACATATCCCTCCGATAGTACGTCAGATTATTGTGGAAGTTAAAAGGCAGCTCCATTTGAGGAAGTTGTTCAATCTTGACTTCAAGCACTCATTTCCCTTATCTTCCATACATTAAATTAAACATGCATTTTTCTGCATGCTCTAAGTCAATGATGAACGATACAGATAGTTTGGCTTTTACATTTAGCATTTTGTTTTTCAAAGTTTGAGATTTCATCATTGTTTGACATTGACTCTTTGAATCATTAAGAAGTATCAACCATTTCTGTGATTAACAAAACAAAGATGCGAAAATGTCAAAAATCGGAGATACTGAAAGGCAAAAGAAAGGAAATTCTTTTTTTAGCCATCGTGGATACTATTCATATCCTCTCCGTTTTGCCCCTCGCCTCTATGTTCTTTGGCGACCTGCCCGGTGCTATTCCACTGGCTGCGGTCACCGGAACAGGCTGATTTTTGGAGGAAATCTTCGTCTCCCCATATTCCTCCACTCTACCGGAGCATTTCTCACGGGTAAGCCTGAATCTCTTCTAATGACGAATCTGAGTTAGGGTTCTCCTGCGTCTGCAAATCTCTATATGAATGCTGGTTGTATGTCTTTGGGAAATGCTGGAATGACTAAGATTAGGCATGAACTGGCTGAATCATCCCTTGGGATGGGAGGAAGTAGGCCTCGTAGTAGGAGTCGGCTGGTGGGTCCTTTCCCCCATGCCCGTGGATGCCCTGAAATGGGCAAACGAATTGCCCCGTCAAAATTGGAAGCTGCGACTGATGCTGCCCAGATTAATGCTTCCAATCCTGCTTCTGAAGTCGTAGGGGAGGATAGCAGAACAAGCAGGACTCAAGGAGAACCAAGTCTGACCTCGCATTAGCCCTCAAGAGGGGTTAAGACACCCATTCCCCGCTCCTGGGCTTCTGTGGCCAAGACAGCCACCAAAGGATATAGCCTTTCCTTCATCCCTCCGGTGTTGGTAGATAATAAACCGGTTGTCAATCTCAATGAGGAAGTGCTGGAAGCAACAGATCCCAAATGGTTTGAATGCATCGTAGGCTACTTTGTTGGGAAGAAATTGACTTTCAAAATGATAGAAGCTGCGTTGAAGCATGTGTGGGGTCATCATTTGGTGGACATAATGGCAAATGACCAAGGATTTTATTTCTTTCACATAACGAACTAGGATTTCCGGAGAAAAATCCTTGACGGGGGTCCTCTAACTATGGCCCGTGTTCCCTTAATTTTATAGCAATGGCACCCACTGCTCAACCTGAAGAAAGAAGACCACAAGGTAGTGCCGGTATGGATCAAACTTAAGAATATACCATATGCTCTCTGGTCAGCCCCTAGAATTAGCGCGGTCACAAGTGCAATCGGGAAACCTTTATACGTTGACCAGAGGACAGAATAGATGAGAATGATCTCGTTCACCGGGGTCTGTGTTGAACTCTCTGCTAGTATTGATCGGATTGATTCGGTGGAAGTCATCTTAAATGGAGAGAGCCGAACTGTTGTAGAATATGAGTGAAGACCCATCCCCTGTCAACACTGTGGTACATTTGGCCACAAGTGTACAAGCAAGTTGAATCCCTCAGCTCAGATAGGCCAACTGCAACCTTCATAAGATTGGGCCTTAGTTGTTGCCCCCTACTACGAGTTCCTTTGGCTTTCCTGTCCCTGCCCAGAATCCTCAAGGGGCAGTAAATTCTGAAACTGCAGGTCAGGGCCTGATTAGTATGAATCAGGCGACAGAATGGCAGCAGGTCAAACCCTCGAGAAAATCTCCAATCCATTGCCAAGATGGAGTCCCCCTAAAGACACCGAACACTTCTCAAGCTAACCCTTCCATGCCTCCTCAATCTAAAGATGCTCTGGACAGTATGGGCACGTCTGCCCCTCCTTCAATCCCTCTCGGTTGTAACTTGGTTATCCCCATCACTCCAACTAGGCCCTATTTGTCTGTGGATGGAAATCTGGAAGCCGGTAATCTAGGCAACTCAGATAAGGAGGACCCGGAAACAAGGTTGAAAGTCTCTCAAGAAAGCTCTCGTAAGGCAGGGGAAATAGACATCCCTCCTCCTCTGTTGGGGCCACTGAATGCTCTTGCTACAGAACCATCCTCCCCGCCTGGACAGACAGCAAAACAGATGGCCGGTCGGCGCCAATCTGCCAAGAGGAGGTAAACTTCTTGGTTGCTAATTTTTTGTTCATATGCATTTTGGTTTTTGGAATATTAGGGGCCTTATGGACCCAACTAGACAATTAGAAATGAGGAACTTTGTTCTTTCAAACAATATTTGCTGTGTTGCCATTTTGGAAACCAAAGTCCCTATTGCCCAATTTGGGACCATCTCTTGTGGATTAATTTATGGATGGTTGTGGTTGTCAAATTATGAATATTCTGTTTGGGGACACATCTAGGTAGGGTGGAACCCAAATTTGGTAGATTTGCGATTCAGCTCGTTACTTCTCAAATAATCCATGGAGCTATTGAGTGTCTGAATTCAGGGACATCCCTCAACCTCTTAGTTGTATATGGTGAGTACACTTTTGTATCCAGAAGGCCTCTCTGGAATGACATCATTCAATTAAGTTCCACTCTCATGGATTGTCCATGGATGGTGGCAGGAGACTTCGATGCTATCCGTTATCCTTTGGATAGGCTAGGTAGTCCAGATACTTGGATTCCATCTTTTGATGAATTTAAGGAATGCCTTTCCCAAGCCGAGCTGGATGATCTATGGTATGTTGGCTTCCGTTTCACTTGGTTCTGCTCCTCTGGTGCCCATAGAAAATAAAGGAAAATTGACCGTGTCCTTGTGAACAACGGATGGTGTATGGAGTTTTCATTCTTAGAGGCCTCCTTCTTAGCCCCTAGAATATCGGATCACACATCGATGCTAGTAAATATTCTGACTTCTCCACCCCCAAAAGAAAGCCTTTCAAATTCTTCAACTTTTGGATGCACCATCTGGATTTTCTTGCTATTCTCTCTCAGTTGTGGGAATCCCACATTTCCAGAACTCCCATGTTTCGGCTAGTTAGTAAGCTTAAACTACTAAAGGGCCACCTTAAGCAACTTAATAGAGATGCCTTCTGGGATGTATCCATGAGGGCTTCAACTGCCAAGAAAATCCTTCTTCAAACTCAAGAAGCTCTCCACTATGACCCCCACAATAGTTCTCTGGCGAAGGATGAACATGCCCAAGTTTGATCTTAATATGAACTCCGGTCGAGTGAGGAATCTTTTTCAGACAAAAATTTCGAATCTGTTGGCTCAAGGAAGGTGATCATAACACAAAATTCTTCTATCACTCAGTTAATTCTCATCATATGCACAACAGGATCATCTCTGTCATGAACAATTCGGGCCAACTGGTGACAGACCTTGGGGATGCTCTGGCAACCTTTGTTAGGTACTTCCAAGAGATCTTGGCCCTGGCGAGCACTACTACTCGACCTTCCAATCAGGACCTCAAGGAAGTCCTCTATCTATACCTCAATGAAGACCACGTATGTTCCCTATCCCATCCATTCCTCTCGTCGGAAGTCCAAGATGCTATGTTCTCCCTGGCTGGGGATAAAGCACCGGGACCTGATGGTTTCAATTCTGATTTTTTTAAACGGAATTAGGATAAGGTTGGCCCTTTGGTGGTAGATGTTGTTCTAGACTTTTTCAATACAGGACGCTTATTAAGGGAAATAAACAATACTATCATAGCATTGGTCCCCAAAGTCCCAAATGCCACCTCGGTCTCTGACTTTCAACCTATAGCATGTTATAACACAATATATAAGTGCATTACCAAGATTCTATCTAACAGACTTGCAACTATCCTTCCCGCCATTATTAGTGTTGTCCAAATGGCTTTTGTGAAGAGAAGACGTATTGGGGACAACATTCTTCTTGCCCAAGAATTATCCAGCGGTTTCCACATGGATCCCTATCTCCCAAAATGTGCCATCAAAGTTGATTTCCGGAAAGCTTATGACACACTTGATTGGAATTTTTTGGAGATGGCTCTTAAGGCATTCGGCTTTCCAACACACTTCATTAGATTAATCATGGTATGTGTTCGTACTCCCAAATTCTCAATTGCAATCAATGGTGAACTCCATGGATTCTTTTCTAGCGGGTGAGGATTAAGGCAAGGAGATCTTATATCACCTTATCTCTTTACACTAGCAATGGAGGTGTTTACTGGGATTCTTGATGCCCAAACTAGATGGGAGGAATTTTGTTATTTCTGGAGACACAAGACTAGCCGCCTCTCTCATTTATTCTTTGTTGATGACATTTTTCTCTTCAGTGAAGCCAATCTAGCCTCGGTCAGGTGCCTGCAAGATGGCCTACAAACATTCTCATTGTGGAGTGGCCTGATTCCAAATACTAACAAAAGTGAGATCTTCATCTCTGGCGGCTCACCGGAAGTCAGAGACCAGATCACCCTTTCTCTAGGATTCAGGATGGGTTCTCTTCCAATTCGCTATTTAGGTGTCCCAATTATCACCTCGAGGTTCAGCAAATCTAATTGCAGCTATCACGCCCCGAACCCCGAGCACGCGACAACCCCTTACCATGGTCAATTGAAAGCGACGTCCCAGGACTCGTCGATAACCATTCATTTTAATCTTTCGTTATACGCAAGCGGAAGACGAACCATCCCCAGTCCAACAAACAATCAATCAATCAATCAGGGATAGAGGGATGAATAACAAGAACAACCATCACTACTCATTTAGACAATTTACTGGATTAATCAACGAAGGATCGTCTTTTGAATTACAAGCCCGACAAAATGGGCCGATCCATCCTCTAAGCCAGGCCAAAAAGAAACTAGGCTAATCCAGCTATACAGAATGAACCCTCGGGTTCAACACCACGGTCACTCGGACCCATCAAACTCGACTCCGTCAAGTCGATCACTGGAGAAACGGGGGCAGGATTCTCCACTGCGGGTGCGCCATTCTAGGGGCCTGAAAAATGTTAACCACGACGGGTTGAGATAAAATCTCAGCGAGTTCTTCCCCCTA
>CM026418.1:23743966-23869779 GCA_014858505.1 Corymbia citriodora subsp. variegata
TCTGTCCTTGGGCTGAAAATGGAGGACGGGCCTAGGAAAAAGGCCGGAAAATGAATAGGAACGGGCTCGGGAATTTATTGGGCTCGAATTGGCTCAGGTTTAGACAATGGGCTAGGAAGGGTAAAGGGTCGGTTTGGCCCAACGGGCTCACTTGCTTGCCTCGGGCCTTCCATGGCGGCTGTCCCACCTTGGGCGTGAGGCCCAAACTGTTCTTGCCCGGCTCACGTCCTCGTAGACTCGTTTCCTCGTTTCCTCGGTCCGAAATCCCTTTCTCAAAAACTCGGTTCAACCGACACTGTCGACTGTCGAGGAAGCATCATCCAAAAGTCCACCCCAGACGTTCCCGAAAATTCGAAGTCCAATCTTGGATTCTCCTGCCTTGTCAATTTCGCCCAAATGTCATTTTGGTATAATTCAGACTGACAAGCAGTTTCGAGGATTCACACGTAACCGACTCGTGCCAATTCACGTTCAAGACTTCTCGACACATGGACGTCCTTGACTACATGAAATTGCGAATGATCGATTCTTATTTCAAAGTACACGATTATCAAGGATCGACATAGAGTTGTTCATGGGTTCGATAACAGTAGACGGAATCACCCGTCATCCCATTATTTCTGTCCGCGAATCGACTTCTAGTCGTCCCTAAAATCGGCCTGCCTGACTACAGGATCGTCCTTACGCAAGTCTCACGGTCGAGTCGTTTTCCCAGGTCAAGTTCTTTAGTCGCACGAGTTTTGTCCTCATTAGCCTTTCCCCTCAAGGTCAGTATCTCAGGAGTGATCAGTTCCGAGTGAGATCAACCAACAATGCACTGGCGAAATTAACGTTCAGTCCTCCCTCAGAGGGCTCGAATTTCAGGACGTCACAGCAGCGCCCTGGTATGTCTTCTCACAGCTAGAGTTCAATCTTGGACTCACCGGTTTCAATCTTTTGCAGGCCAATTACAACTTATTAAATCTGTTCTGCATGCCATTCAAGTATACCGGGCTTCCTTCTTTTGGCTACCATCCTCGGTAGTGGACTAGATTGAGCAAATTTGTCACCAGTTTCTCTGGAAGGGCCCTGGTCTTGGCCTAAGGGGGCGAAAGTCTCTTGGGATGATGTTTGTCTTCCTAAAGAAGAGGGAGGTCTTGGAGTTCGTAGAATTCGAGACAGTAACAAAGCAGCCATGTTCAAGCATATTTGGACATTATTCACCGACAAAGAATCACTTTGGGGTAAATGGATTCATGCCACGCACCTCAAGAGGAAAAATTTCTGGATCGTAACTCCTCCAACCTTTTGTTCATGGGCTTGGAAGAAACTGCTCAATTTCAAGAACGAAATCAGAATTTTATTCAAATGGAAGATAGGCAATGGGCCCTCCACCTCTCTATGGTTCGACCCTTGGCTTTATATAGGTCCCCTCAACTCAATGTTTTCTGATAACTTTATCTATCAATCGAATTTTCCTCGACAGGCTAAGGTTGTAGATCTCTTCTCGCCGAGGATTACCACTTCTTCATGAGCTATTAGCCTGGCAGATCATTCCATCAAGAGTTTCTCTATTGCCTCCACATGGTCTACCATTCGCTAGAAAGCTAACACAGTTCCATGGTCCTTCTTTGTGTGGAATAAAGCTATTGTCTCTCGACACCAATTCCACCTTTGGTTGATTACTAGAAATAGACTCCCCCCCCCCCCATGCAAGTAAGCCTCATGTCTTTTGGTAGAGTTCCTGCTGTGCTATGTGCTTTTTGCAATTCCATGCCTGATTCCATAGACCATCTATTTTTTGAATGCCATGGTTCGAACACCCTCGTTGCATTTTGGGCTGCAACATGTAACATATTTTGGCTCAACACCTCCTGGTCGAATAATCTCCAATGGGCCATGAGAACTCTTTCCGGTAAAGGATTTTGCAGTGATATAGCTTGATTCTTGTTTGCGGCTCTTTGCTATGTGATTTGGAAGACCGAGAACAACATAATCTTTCATGCCCATACTTTGTTCATTTCATTTATGAAGCAGCACCTAGTCAAAGCCTTCAAGGACAAGTCTGCTGCTTTCAAATCTATTTTAGATACACCAAGTAATAGGAGAATCCAATATAGTTGGGGGATCGATCCTGGAATTTTTGGTGCAAGTCCGTGTCCGGACTGAGATGTGGCCACCTAATGTTCGGCTCTTGTATTGCTCTCATTAGCTGTATATTCCTCTTCCTGTAAACTCGGTACCCTTGCACTCAAGTGACATGTTGTCCTATTGAGTGCCTGTTGGTGCCGGGTTTCCCCCTTTTGTACAATGTTTGGCTGGAAATTATATACTACTTACCTTACCCAAAAAAAAAAAAAAAGGAAAGGAAATTCTGCTGAGGAACATAGGCAGGATGTGAGTTAATGACCATTTGGCATGATGAATTAGTGCATCAATAATAGAATACAGCTCTCTCACTAAAAAATATGCAGGAGAGTGAGCTAATGACTCCATCTAGTGTGGATCGAGCAAGGGTTATTACTATTACAAATGAATTTCTACTTCCAAGTATTGATTGTGGGAGTTTTATTCCAAACCCTTGCCGCGGATTGCACTTTCAAGAAGCGTATCCACGTAATAATTGATGGTCAGCCCCCAAAAGCGGGCACTTCCAATCTTATTTACTTATTCAGAACACTTGTTCCATGTAAGTATCTAGGCGGCTTTTCTTAAGTAATTGTGGGAAGACCTTTCTGATTGAGATGCTTCTATTTGACATCTTTAAAATAAAAAAAACTCCGAGTTAACCAAGATCGTCGTCTCGAATGTTGGAAGATATGTCTGAAGATATTGAGAATATATCAATTATAATTAAGTCAAGTTAGGATTAGATTTGGTATACGTAGAATAGAGTATATAATATTTCCTTCTTTATTGTCCTTTCCTTCACTATATATTGTTGCTTCTGTACATTGTTCAATACATAGAAAAATATAGAAAATTCTTCTACAATTTTCTTCTCGCGTCAATTCTTCCTTGTCTTCCTTGAATTTTCCTATCTCCTTTCATGGTATCAGAGCCTGGTTAGCTCCTTATACAACTTCCGCCTTGTGATTACCTGCATTATATTCTTATTGCAACAAGAGAATTTAACCTGCAAAGTAAGGTTATTATCAGTGCAGGAATCAAATCTATCAAAAAAAAGGAAATCAATTGAAGAAAGGAACTTCTCACCATGGAGCAGAATCAACAGAGTCTTCTCCCTGCATTCGATGATCAAGACATGCGAGCTCCAGAAGACCAGAACCCAACTTTAGAGGTTCGAGCCTAGGAACAAACCAATACGGCCCAACATGTCCAATGGCAACTTTCCCAGGCTCAGTCTAATCTGGGGCAACCCACTATGGGCCAGCCCACTACGGGCCAACCCACGTCGAGCCAACCTTACTAGTGGCTACCATTTCAGATGCAACCCTATCCATTATTTTTTGGGCCAAGCCTAAATGCATCATCGCCAGGGGTCCAAGGATACAACGTCCAGCCCAATGGAAGCCCACCAACCGCAAACGAGGGAAGCCTATCCATCGGGCCGAGTTTTTCATATGTGGGTCATATGGGCGAGTCGGGTAATTCGGGCCTGGATCTAAATCCCTACCCAGTTCCTCAACTTGGTTTCTTCCCATACCTGTTTGCCACAACCAACGGGTCGCCGGGCCCGGAGCCCGGTGACCCGCTCTACACGTCAACGGCCGACGAACCATAACTGCAAATCATCACATAGCAACTGTCTAAAGCCGACAACTACTCAAACTGGTCACGGGAGTTCCGGCGAGCACTGGTCACCAAGGACAAAGATGGGTTCATCGACGGAACAGTTCCGTTTCTGTCCGACAAGCGAGCAGCACGACTATGGAGAAAATGCAATCAACTCGTCCGAACGTGGATTGAAAATTGCATCACCTCCGAAGTCACGGCCAGGCTACCCCCAACAGAGGATTCGAAAAAAATGTGGGAAAATATCAAAGAAATGTACAGTAAATTAGATCGGGTCAAGATTTTTTCATTAACCCAGCAACTCTCAGATCTGAAACAAGGGAACATGAGCATAACCGCAACATTCAACAAACTCTCGACTTTATGGAACGAACTGGAAGCAGTCAAAGAGAAGCTAGAAGGGCCAGACTCAACCTTACAGCAGTATCGAAACATAAAGGATCGAGAAAAGGTGACCCGATTCCTCTTAATACTAAACGAATCTTACCAAGGTTTTCGTTCACAGATCCTAATGATGGAGCCCATGTCGCCACTTGGTGGATTTACCAGCTCGCCGTCTAGGAAGAGAACCAGCGCCTCGCCACCTCCGACCACCCGAATGCCGGAGAAGGGATGGCCCTCTCCGCCTATACGAGCGGAAACAGAGGGGCTACAACAAAGGGGCGGGGGGAGAGACAAAGTAAAACCCTAGGGTTTGTCTCCGCTGAAAAGAGAAAAAGGAGGATGGACGGCCTAGATTTGATGAGAGATCCGATGGCTCACGACAACATCATCCACTGACTGGATCGGACGGCACATATTCATCCCCTACATCTAGAATGGATGTCCCATATGCAATCGCCCTATCTAGATCGGACGGCGCTCGTGGTATTCGATCGTCCGCAGGATCGAACGGTCCTCATAGAGCCACAATGGCACTGGCCTTTAAATTATCCAAATTCCTCCTTTTTCCACATCATCAAGGGGTAATTTTAAAGAAAAAAGAAAATTATACTGCGATTATTGTCGACATCCACATCATACGATCAATAATTGCTGGAAATTGCATGGCAAATCCAGAGAAAAAGGAAAAAGGGATCTTTCGACAGTTTTGCAGGTCACAGGTCAACATCCAGACAGATTGCGTCCAACAATTAATGATCACTAGTATCAAGACCTTCTGAAGGCCTTAAAGAGGTTGGACACTTATGATAAAAGCAGGAGTTTTACAGGTACTTTATATTGTTTGATGAATTCAATTTCCAATGATGCATGGATAATAGATTCCAAAGCTAGTGAACACATTGTCTGCAATAAAAATTTCTTTTCAAAAATCGAAAAACTGCACTTACCAATTTCAGTGCAACTTCTGAATGGAAACACCACACATGTCATGATGATTGGCATAATTGATTTTAGTCCACTCATTACACTTCGAAATGTGCTCTATATTCCAAATTTCCATTTCAATCTCATATCAATTTCTCGAGCTTGTGAGAAAAATTCTTGTCGAATCCTATTCAATTCTGATAATTGTTTCTTTTAGGCCCTTTTGACTAGTAAACTAATGGGCTTAGGTAGTGTCTCGCAAGGGCTATATTTCTGGATCAATTTTCCTAGTGATTTCAAATTATATTATGTTGAATTGAATAAAAAATCATTGTGTAACACTACTACCAATGATAAAATTTCCCTTAGTCATCAAAGATTAAGTCATACTGCCTCTTTTCCTTATCCTTAATGCCCTATTTGCCCCTTAGCAAAGCAAACTCGTGCGCCTTTTCCAAATAGCACTTCCTGCACTACAAGTCTTTTTCTTTGATTCATGTCAATGTTTGGAGGCCATATCACACACCACATCGTGATGACTCGCGTTTTTTCCTCACAATAGTAGATGACTTCTCACGTGCTACTTGGGTATTTCTCATACAATCTAAAAGTCAAGTTCTATCCCACTTGAGAACGTTCTTTACTTTATCCAAAAATCGATTTGGAAAATCTGTGCAACGCATTCATACTGATAATGGCAAAGA
This sequence comes from Corymbia citriodora subsp. variegata, assembly GCA_014858505.1. NCBI lineage: Eukaryota > Viridiplantae > Streptophyta > Magnoliopsida > Myrtales > Myrtaceae > Corymbia > Corymbia citriodora. The sequence continues at coordinate 23,749,714 of CM026418.1, forward strand.
ATTTTTCAGTAGTGAATGCATGTCCTTGTTTTCTTCCAATGGGATTCTACATGAGAGTTCATGTGTCTATACCCCACAATAGAATGAAATTGTAGAGCGTAAACATCATCATTTATTAGAAGTAGCACATGCCCTTAAATTTCAAGCTTCTATTCCTGAAATTTTTTGGGAAAACTGTGTGGTCACAACTGCTTATCTCATCAATCTCATGCCAAGTCGTATTCTTGATGGGAAGACACCTTTTGAAATGTTCTATGGAAAGAAACCCGAACTTCAACATTTGCGGGTATTCGGTTGCCTATGCTACATGACTACAGTGGGGCCTCGGGATAAGATGAGTTCCCAAGCTCATAGATGTATATTCATGGGGTATCTGAACCTAAAGAAAGGATATCGGATCTATGAACCATCCACTGGGGATTTCTTTATAAGTAGGGATGTTACTTTCCATGAAGATATATTTCCTTTTTGTGAAGAATTATCCTCTTCTCAAGAATTGGATCAAAATGCAAATACATATCATTTCCTTTCTAAAAAGGACTTATCCTCTGGACAATCCTACATTATTGCACCTGCCGAGCATTGACCAAAAGCTGCTACACCATTATCTGACAAGACTTCTACACCAACAACAGCTGTGGATCAATCAAATATGCAAGAATATGCAATAAATGAGGAAGAATCCAATATTTCTCCAGAGACAATTCCTTCGACCACTGAGGATACACCCAGGAATGAGGAATCCATTACCATTCCACAACAGGATGCACATCGACGATCCGGGCGTATTAGCTGTCCACCTACGTGGACGAGAGATTATGTTTGTGCTTCCTCAAACTTATCAAGTACTCGTTAACCTATTTCTTCGTATGTATCTTTTCATCGGTTGTCATCAGACCACGTGCTGCATTAGTTGGGTATCTGAGGAGCGGGAACCAACCCATTATTATGAAGCAGCAAAAGATCCGCGATGACAGAAAGCTATGGAGAATGAACTCCATACCCTGATGGAAAATCATACATGGGACATTGTCTCATTACCCTCTCATCGTAAACCAATTTGTTGCAAGTGGGTGTACAAGATTAAGTACAAGGCAGATAGCTCTATCGAAAGACATAAAGCTTGGTTAGTGGCCAAAATTTTTACTCAATGAAAAGGTTTTGATTATCGATTATCATGAAACATTTTCCCTGGTGGCGAAGGATGTTATGGTCCGCACTTTTCTGTCAATTGCAGCATGTTGTGATTGGTCTCTATACCAAATGGATGTCAACAATGCATTCCTCCATAGTGACTTAGATGAAGAAATCTATATGGAGCTTCCACCGGGTTTATGAAGACAGGGGGAGTCCAAGGTATGTCGCCTCCATAAATCCCTATATGGTCTCAAACAAGTATCACACCAATGGTACGCCAAGTTCACCAATGTACTCACTGTTGCAAGATTCAAACGGTCCAAATATGATTATGCTCTCTTCACATGGACAAAAGGTATATCATCCATTTACTTGATGATATATGTTGATGACATACTCATTATGGGAAATGATGAACCTGCTGTAAGAATACTCAAGGAATATTTGCATTCTGCTTTCCATATTAAAGACTTAGGGTCACCGAAATATTTTCTTGGAATTGAGATAACTCATTCAGACCAAGGGATTTCTCTTAGCCAACGAAAATATGTACTGGAAATTATATCATAAGCAGGTCTATCAGGATGTAAACCAACAGTTATTCCCATTGAACAAAATGTGAAGTTGACTACAACTGAATATGATGTGGGACTCAAACCTAAAATTGATGATCCGTTGCTCAAGGACCCATCAATTTATCAGCAATTAGTTAGCAAACTCATTTATCTCACCATGACTAGACCAGACATTTGTTATGCGGTTTAGACTCTGAGTCAATTCATGCATAATCCCAAACAGTCTCATATGAATGCTGCTTTGAAAGTTGTGAGGTATTTGAAGAAATGCCTAGGACTAGGGATTCTACTTTTTCACAAGTGCAATATGGAAATGACAGCTTATTGCGACTCAGACTATGCAACTTGCCCTATGAGTCGAAGATCTATCTCCGGTTTCTGCATTAAACTTGGAGACTCATTGCTTTCATGGAAAATGAAGAAACAATCCACCATGTCTTTATCATCCGCTAAAGCTGAATATCAATCCATGGCAAAAACTGTTTGTGAAGTAATTTGGCTATGAGGATTACTCTCGGACCTTGGAATACAAGTTAAGGGATCAACCTTATTGTTTTGTGACAATGATTCTGCACTCAAGCTTGCAGCGAATCCTGTATCACATGAAAGAACGAAGCACATAGAAGTTGATTGCCATTTCACCAAAGAGAAGATCCAAGAAGGCATAATTGAAGCAAGAGGAATCAGAACCACTGAACAGCCAGCAGATATATTCACCAAACATTTATGTCAAAGGAAGCATACATATCTCCTGAGCAAGCTTGGTGTATTAGACATATACAAGCCACCAGCTTGAGGGGGAGTGTTGGAAGATATGTCTGAAGATATCGAGAATATATCAATTATAATTAAGTCAAGTTAGGAATAGATTTGATATACATAGAATAGAGCATATAATCTTTCCTTATTTATTGTCCTTTCCTTCACTATATATTGTTGCTTCTGTACATTGTTCAATACACAGAAAAATACAGAAAATTCTTTTACAATTTTCTTCTCGTGTCAATTCTTCCTTGTCTTCCTTGAATTTCCCTATCTCCTTTCATTGAAAACTCTCCTATAAAAGAATTTGACAATTGATGGCATTTTACGAAAGCCGACAATTTCTTGAATGACATTCAAAGTCTTCATGCTTTCTCTTGATTTATTACACTTTCCAATTGGTTTGCTCAATGCAATCTTCGAACTCTTTTTAAATGGTGATTTTGAATGGTATATCGAAGCATACGCAGATTTGTAACCTCAGAGCCTCCCCCTCCGCAAGTGACCACGGTCTATAGCTTTGGATACGGTGATTTTAATAGCCTGTCCAAGGGGACACAGATTTGTAGCCTCGGAGCTTTTACCCTCCAAGTGAAGAGCTTGTAGCCTTGGATGACACCCCTTCAGAATATGCACATGGCAACCTTTTGCAACCTAGAGTGTCTCCCTTTTGTTAGATGTCAAGATAGCATCTTAAAAATTACTTTGGGGTATGGCGAGCCTCGCAGCACAAAGTCCTTTCGATATATACGCTGTGAGCTTCGCTAGAGGTCAAGGTAACATCTCGAAGATAGTTTTAGTGATGATTTGCAGGTACGACGAGCTTTTGCAACTCGGAAACTTCTTCATCACCACACAGAATGCTTCTGCAACCCCAACTCCTTTCGATATATACACGATACTATGAGCTTTCGCAACCCGAAATCACTTTATCATGACATGACGGGCTTTTGCAGCGTGGAGTCCTTTTCATCAACAAATCCCTTCAAACTCTCCTTTTAAGAGCTATCAAGCACGTACCCCTTACCCCTATTAGTCCCATTAAAAAAATAAAAAAATCTTCTTCTGCCCATTAACAAGGTCTGAAAGAGAAGACAGGAGAGAAAAAAACACTTATGAATGAATGTGCAACGAACGATGCAACGACTTAAGATGAGCTTTCAAGGTACGTCCTGATCAAACGTCATTTCTTTTTCCGTTTCTTTTTACCCAATCAGTCGACTAAAATTCAAGTATCATTTAGTCTATGAAATGAATCTGTTTGAACTTCCTCTAAAAGTGGAGCACTGTTGACATATAATTTTTAGCCAACAAGTCATGAAATATAAAAACTCAACAAGTCATTTCAATATTTTTCAAAGTTTTTCTCAGACAAAAAAAGTCATTTCAATATTTTTCAAAGTTTTTCTAGTTCCATTACATTCTGTTTAAACTTAGACATTGATTTCTTGAATAATCCAAGATTGACATTTGAATTAACTTTTTAGTCAACTCCCAAAGTCAAAACCTTTGTGAACATCTTTCAAAAATATGAAAATTGAAAGATCATCAATTCATTCCTCTGCTAGCTCAATTAGACTTTCGAAAACGTTTGAGAGTTGACTTTTCGGCCATACCAAGAATTTGACCCTTGATTGAAAAGTTTCAAAATTCATTGATTTGTAGTCATTTTTTAGAATAACTTCCTTCTTGACATTTTGATCTAGGGGATCGTAACGCATCATACTTCAAGCCAATTTTGATAGCTCGAGCTTGAGATGGGTTGACCAATTTTCAAGCATGAATGGAGGGTCCCTATCGATCCTTCATAAACAATGCCAATTTAACCCAATTTGAATCCGATTAAGCCAAATAAAATCATTTTTCAATATCAATTTTGACAAAATAATGTAATTTGGTAGAATTTCTCAACTCCCAAAGTGAACCCTTGGTGAACATTTTTTCAAAAATTTAAGAAATTGAAAAATCCATTAATTCAATCCTTGCCCATCTTAATAGACTTTCGTTTACTAATTTTTGCGAGAAATGTTCGAGAGTTGACTTCGACCAAACAGAGAATTTTGACCCTTAATCGACAAAAGTCAAAATTCATTGATTTCTAGTCGACAACTTCCTTCTCGACATTTTGATCTGGGGCAGTAACGCATCAAATTTCAAGCCAATTTTGATAGCTCAAGCTTGAGAAGGGTTGACCAATTTTCGAGCTAGGGCTGCATTTGGTCCTTAATAAACAATGCATTTTAAACCAATTTGAATTCGATTAAGTTAAATTAACTCAATTTTAATACTAATTTTCACAAAATCATGGTAACTTGGCAGAATCTAGCTTTAAATGACAAATTGGGATCGATTTGACCAAGGCTGAATTTGATTAACTGGCAGAGCAAGGTAAAATTGCCAAGCTCATAATGCAATTCAAATATAATCAAAGCAATTGGGATGCCATGAGTCAATTCGATTTAACCAAGTAAGCTCGGTTCGAACTGAGACAACCTAGTTGTCATGCCCTAAATCCCAGGCATGCAACAACCCCTTACCATGGTCAATTGAAAGCGACGTCCCAGGACTTGTCGACAACCATTCATTTTCATCTTTCATTATGCACAAGTGGAAAATGAACTATCCCCAGTCAAAAAAGACAATCAAACAATCAAATAAGGATAAAGGGATGAAAAGCAGAAACCTCGAATACTCATTTATACAATTTACTGAATTAACCAATGGAGGATCATCTTTTGAATTACAAGCCCGACAAAAGGGGCCAATCCATCCTCTAAGCCAAGCCAAAAAGAAACTAGGCTAATCCAACTATACAAAATGAACCCTCAAGTTCAGCACCACAATCATTCAGACCCATTAGACTCGACTCCGTCAAGTCGATCATTAGTGGAGCGTGGGCAGGATTCTCCACTATGGGTGCAACATTCTAAAGGCCTAAAAATGGTTATTCAATACCAGTGAGATAAAATCTCAGTGAGTTCTTCCCCTAAGCCCCGATTCGTACACCAACTCCAGCCGTAGTATCTCTCCAGAACCACCCCTTACACAACCCAACAACAAACAACTAACAATCAGCAACCAAACAACAAATAGGGTCAACCAATAATCAAAAGTCGGTTTGCATGCTACTTTACTCAGTATACCATACCCTACACGTTATATATTAGCACAATACACGCAATGCACATGGCCATTAGATGACGCAATTCACCAATCACATGCGAATCACATCACAAGCGATCTCACCTATGGCCATTGCCACACCCTGCATGTTATCAATTCATGCGTGCGTGCCATAAATAATGATGTAATCACCTAATGCATAATTAGAACTAATGATATGATATTTCTCATGCACTCTTGCATCTACATGTACTCCGATTATTACTGCCCCTTGGGCTACAACTTAGGCCGAGGTGTTACGGTGCTTCGGTGCCCTTCCTCCACAAAGACGCAACCTTGCCCTTGCTACCGCACTACGCGCCCTTCCTCTATAGAGACGCAATCATGCCCTTCTGTGCAAGCCGAGGCGCTATGGTGCTACGGCACCCTTCCTCCACAGAGGCACAACCGTGCCCTCCAAGGCGCTACGGCGCCACAATACCCTTCCTTCGCAGAGGCGCAACCATGCCCTTCCGTGCCCTCTGAGGCGCTATGACACCCTTCCTCCGTAAAGGCGTAACCATACCCTTTCGTGCCCTCTCTTCGATAATTCGGATTATCGTAGCCAATGTACACATACTTGCACATACACTTACATTTAAAATCTCAATTCATTCCTCTTAAAAGCGGTCCATTTCCAGTGTCCTTGGACAATTCATCTTTTTCCCATTTTTATGAAAATCGCACAATTCATGCGGATGCTCATATAATTACATATTCAATTCACTTCATAAAATCAAGACACTTGAAATTATACACATTTTTAATTTTCGGATGAACAGTGCATGAATAGTGAAATTTTAGAATTTAATAATTAAATAATTAAATAATTAAATAATTAAATTCCGAAAATTAAATCATTAAATCATTAAATACATTAATTAAATAAATCATTAATTAAAACAATTAATCGAATTAATCAAGCAATTAAGGCAAAACATGCTTAATTAACACATAACACTCAATTAAGCCTAATTAAGCACAATTAAGCATAAATAAGCAAGATTAAGTTAAGCTAAGCTAATCTAAATCATTTATCTAATCACCTATCTTAGGGCTAATACACTTAATTAAACATCTTAAACAGCCCTTAACACTAATTAACCCAACCTTAAGCAAGTTTAGGCACTGACTAAGAAATCAGAGGCTAAACTCACCTATTAAGCGGGCCGGCGACACGAACGCAGCAGTGGTGACGAAACCAACACCTGGGGACCTCTACTACAACGATCCAAGGTGGTCCCAAGGCTGAGAACAACAGCAACAAACTCGAACTCCCACTGAATTTCTAAAAAACTGCACTGTAGGATGAGGACAAGGGCTGGTCAGAGTAAAATGACTTGGCCGAAGCTCCGACAAATAATTAGCCGATGACCAGCAACACCAGGGGCTCGAGGGACAATTGTTGGTGGTTAGTATGGGCAGTGATTTAGTCGAAATGGGAGAGAAATAGAGGAAAAGGCATAACTAGGCAGGCTAGTCGCTATAGTGGGCTGTTAGCGAGCAGCCGGCTTCTGGCTGCCGTACGAATCCGCTGACAACTACGTTCGACGAACGGCCGACACCATCTGAACGAATTTTGTCTCCTAAACACAATGGTGGGTGGCACGGGCCGTGATTCACACGAAAGGCCATGAACAACTCGATTTTTGGAGGAATGTCAGAAGCTGAAACTGTAGAAAGGAAAGGGAAACCAAGGGAGAGAGAGAGAGAGAGAGAGAGAGAGAGAGAGAGAGAGAGAGAGAGAGAGAGAGAGAGAGAGAGAGAGAGAGAGAGAGAGAGAGAGAGAGAGAGAGAGAGTGAAATAAAGGCTAAAGGATAATCTCATTAAGGCCATTAATGGCTTGGTTCAAGTCCCCAAGAAACATGACATCATCTTCTCTCTCTTTTGACTTTTCTTCAAAATATCCAAAGGCATTTTGGTCATTTCCACCTTGTACAATTCCAAACTGCCCTTGGGCTGAAAATGAAAGGCGAGCCTAAGAAACAGGCTAAAAAAGAATGGGAACGAGCTCGGAAATTTGTTGAGCTCAAAACGGCTCAAGTTTGGACAACAGGCTTGGAAGGGTAAATGGGTCGATTGGGTCCAATGGGCTCACTTGCTTGCCTTAGGTCTACCACGGTGGCTGTCCCACCTTGGGCGTGACGCCCATACTATTCTTGCCCAACCCACGTTCTCATAGACTCATTTCCTCAATCTGAAAATCCATTTCCCAAAAACTTGGCTCAACTAACACTGTTGACGGTCAAAAAAACATAGTCCAAAAGTCCATCCCGAATGTTCCCAAAAATCAAAATCCAATCTTGGATTCTCATGCATTGTCAATTTCGCCCGAATGCCATTTTGGTACTACTCAAACTGATAGGCGGCTTCAAGGACTCACGCGTAACCGACTTGTGCCAATTCACGTTCAAGACTTCTCAACACATGGATGTCATTGACTGCATGAAATTGCAAATAATCGATTCTTATTTCCAAAGTACATAATTATCAAGGATCGGCATAGGGTCATTCGTGGGTTCAATAACAGTAAACGGAATTACCTGTTGTCCCATTATACTCTATCCACGAATTGACTTCTAGTCATCCCTGAAATCGGCCTGCATATCTATAGGATCGTCCTTACGCAAGTCTCATAGTTGAGTCGTTTTCCTAAGTCAAGTTCTTTAATTGCACAAGTTATGTCCTTATTAGCATTTCTCCTCAAGGTCAGTATCTCAGAAGTGATCATTTCCGAGTAAGATCAACCAACAATGCATTGATGAAATTAACATTCATTTCTCCCTCAAAGGGCTCAAATTTTAGAACGTCACACTAGTTATACCAAATTGGACCCAACCCATTAGGTTGAAGCCCAATACAATCCCACTTAGCCTAATTAGCTAAACAAATCAGCCATAGAACAAAATAGACAAATTCAAACAATCAAGCATCCCAGGCCAACCCGGGTGTGTCGCGACCTATTTTTTCCATCTTGATGGGGGAAAGAAATATATAAATATGTTTAGAGGTATTGTTCAAAAGGAGAGTCTAGGATCCTCATTAGACATAGGCTCTCCCAAACCCATATCCCACGTGACATTGAGTATTCATAAAAATCTTCAAATAAAGAGTCACCACTAGCCTATTAAAGTCAGCTAGAAACCAAGCGAGGCATGGAAGTATGCCTCACTTTCTACGCAACTAGAGAATTTAGGATCGGAAACTTGATTACACTAATTAGCCAATTAGTATCCTTTCAGTACCTAATCTTCTTCATTTCAAAATGATTTTTGTCAAGCGGTTTGGATTGATTTTAGACTTAGCCACTAACATGTGATGTGATATACGAGTGTACAATCATTGAAATAGCAATTGGCAATTAAAGAAAACATTAAATAAATTAAAAGGGAAAATAAACACCTAGTATTAAAAGATAAATAAATGGCAATCATAATTAAATAAAGGGGGAAACCATAGCCATTGCATCATAAGCGTGCTATCAAAGGCAATTATATCCAAGGATTAAAACGCTAAGATGAAGCCATGAACGCTTGTTCAATTTTAAGCATAATCTTAGACCAATGATTTTCCAACACTTTTTAAGAGAAAATTGATCCAAGAATTATTTAAGAGCTTTTTAGGGAACTCTAAACCAAACTTGGAATTTTTGGGATTTTTGAAAAAAATTTCTTTTTTTGTAATTTCTAATATTTTAATATTTTCGATTTTTGAAAAAATATATATTTTTTATTATTTTTAAATTTTTATAAATTTTCAAGATTCTGAATTTTCCATGAATTTTCTGAAATTTCAAAAAAAATTATGATTTTTTTAATGTTTTTAATAATTTTTATTATTTTCTGAATTTTTGTTTTTTATAATTTTTTATTGAAAAAAAAAAAGATGATTCGGACCGGGTCTGGAAACCCGGCCCCGCTGAACTGACCCGGACACTATTGGTCCTGGTTGGTGAAAACCAAGCCGGCCTCAAGCCCATCTAAAAAAGCCCATGCAGATTTAAAAAGAAAAGAAAAACCAACCGGCCCAATTCTTCTCTTCAGCCCGATGCTTACGGCCCACTTCAAAAAAGAGCCGAAGCCCATTGTGAGCAAAACCCAGCCTTCTCTCCATCTTTTGTCTTCTTTTACTTTTGGCCCCCTTCTGTTTTTCGTTTTCTTTTTTTATTCTCTTTTTTTAATGTTTTTTTTTTATTCTGTCTTCTTCTCCTTCTTCTGCATGCTTCCACCCCGACGTCTTCTTCATGCACGAGGACCCTGCAACTCCATTCCGCCGAACCGACGCCGACGCCACCGCGAGTCCTCACCGAGCCTCGGGGAGTCGCCGTGCCATCGCCTGGCGTCGATCGCTCCGTCCGACCGGCGCCGAGCGCCGCCGGCCGCCGGTGACCATGAACGCTCTCCATCGCCGGAGTCGGGGACACCCCCACCCGACTCGATGCGGACCACTCATGCAAAAACGCCATAATACTAATAAAAGCACGAAGGCAAGGGTAGATCCACAATATACTAACAAACATCCACGAAACTAGACGACGATAAAAATTTCTGGGCTTCATTTAGGCATTTTAACAAACAGGGGGTATGCATTGTCGAAACGAAGGATTTTTGGCTCGAACAAGAATCGACTCGGGCCCAAGCTTCTAAACGAGCATGCCAGTACACACAGGGACGTAAACGGAGGCGCGGCAGGGGCCGGGGCTCACCCGAACTGGTCGGCGCGAGCTCCGGCCCGACGCCTTGCGGGAACAGCACAAACCCGGCGGACAGCGGCTGTCGAACGGACAGCGGCGGCGTTCGAACACGCTCCTGGGTTTGCTCTCTCCCTCTCTCTCTCTCGGTCTCTCGGAGTTCTCTTTTTTCCTCGGTCTCCTTCTCTCTTTCTTTTTTTTCGACCGTCTCTCTCTCTCAGTTTTCTTCTCTCTTTTTCTCTGTTTTCGTCTCTCCTTTCTTCTCCTTCTACTCTCTCTCAGCTCTCTCTCGGTTCTGCCTTTTTCTTTTTTTCGGTCTCCTTTCTCCCCCCCGGGGGTTTTCTCTCGGTTCTCGGTCTCCTTTCTCTGTTTCCCTCTCTGGCTTCTGTCTTTCGTTTCTTCCCCTCCCTTTCTGTCTCTCGCTTTCTTCGCCCTACTGCTCCCTCTTTCCTTTTTCTGCTCTCCCCTTCTGCTGCCATTCTCCTACCGCCTGACCTCTCCCATCTTCTGTTGCTGCTCTGACTTGCTGCCCTGCTCTTTCTGCTGCTGCTTCTGCGCTTCTGCTGTTGACTTGCTTCCAAAATTTTTATCCCCTCTGCCGGCTGCTGTTTCCACGCGCGGGAGAAGAAGAGAAAAAGATGAAGGCCGAGTGGGCCGGGCCAAGGAAGAAGAAGAAAAAGAGGAAATGGGCCGAGCCTGTGCGAGGAAAGGGAACGGGCCACGTGGGAGAGGCTAGGTGGCCCCAGCCCTGGTCCGTCCTCTCTTTTCGATTTTTAATTAATTTTTTAAATTATTTTTTTTTGTAATTCTTTTTTTGTAAATTTCTAAATTTTAAAACTAGTGATGCAAGTGTCCTCATGTTTATATGTGATGCGATTTTAATGAAGTTTTTCTGTTAAAGGGTTAGAAATTAATCCCTAATTTTTCAATGTGATTAATAAACACTTAAACAAATTGTCAAAATTTAGATGTCAATAGGGTGAACCTAATTGAGTCCATCCCATTGGGCTATTCGGGCCAATGGGCCGAACATCACAACCCCTAGAGCATGGTCGGCCCTCCCCTTCACATTTCAAGAATTACAAAAATTCCACTCCTGTTAATTACCAAATTGCACTTGTCATTGTGAAGCCTAACCTCCAATATTCTTTCTCATCTCATCATGGCCGTGAGTGTCTCTTTTTAGACATAGCTGCGAACGACTTCTTTCAATTTTCTTTAATTGCATCAATTCGATTGAAAGAAGAAGATGAACAGTTAAAAGAAAGAAGGTGAACAATTTGGTCCGCACCTCCTTTTGCTAAGGAAGAAAATGAACGGTGGAAACAAAGAAGAAGATGAATACTTAATAGAAAATGCTCTGACTAATTGTTTTTCTTCTTCTTCCTTTGGCTATTTTTTTTTTATCTTTTCTATTGTCATTTCATTTTTTTTATGATGTTTTTGGTTGGCGCCACATGTCTTCAAAAAGTTATTAAAAAATTATGCCAATATTTTCCATTAATCAAAAATAAGGAGTTAAAGGAGAGACTTTATTATACCAATTTGACAAGTTATAAAATTTAATTGCATTTTTGGAAATATTTAGATCTTTTGGTAATCTTATCCATAGGATTTACTACCGAAATTACATAATTTCTATTCACGAAACAAAATTTCCCTTTTGGCAAATCAAATCTTAGAAATTGGCCTCACTCGTACACATTGTTAATTAAGTCTGTACGTGGATCGTGTACATATTTATAAATATTTAATTGAAAATAGAGAAAAATATAGTCAACTTAAAAGTGGTGGAGTGGAAAATTTGTCTGCCTTAGACTGACCGGCAGTTGAAGCCACCAAGTTGCGTGCGTACTTTGGAGGTATGCTTGCAATCATTGATTGTTGACAAAAGGCAAATGTTCAATGTTAGAAAATACATATAATTCTATGATACAAAAATTTGGAAATCAGTAATCTTTGATCTTCATGATTTTCAAAAATAGATGAAGACATATCTTTATCCATAGCGTTACCCTTGAAAATAATCGTTGTAAAAAATCGAAGAACTCGAACCAAACGAAGAAATCATATTTCTCTTCCTTAACCCACTATTCTTTAATGCATTTTATCGATAGATGAGAGAATACTACATTCTTTCCAATTATTATTATTCATATGGGTAGAAAGAGGACCGGACTCTATTTATACATTCTATCAATAGATGACTTCCATTAAAGCGCCTTTTAACTTCCATAAGAGTAGCACCTCTTTAGAAAAGTAGTAACTTCCTTTAAGAATTATACCATTTCATTTTATTAGAGTCGCAACTTCTCGTAACCAATATTTATTTTTATAGCATTTTAACAATTATCAAACTAACCACCCACCTGGGTGGCGTTGCTGGTCCGCGCTCTCTTCCTCTGGCAAAAGGTCGAGAATTCGAATATCAGCTTCGTCATAGGGTAACTTACCTGATTGCATGTGTGTGGTGACTAGCACATGTGGCCCCCAAGGTTTACTCCCCTAGCTGTCAGCGGGGTATGGGATTCCTTGGGTTATCAAAAAAAAAAAATTATCAAACTATATAATAAATCATATCATGTGGACCACAATAATTCTTACATTCTCCCATTTGGCCCATATGATTTTCCTTTCATGGTTTAATAAAGGCTGTAATGTGCACAATAACATTATGTTATAATTTTTTTATTAAACCGGCAATCACATAATAATCACAATTAAGTAAAGAAAACTAATGCGAGTCATAGTAATTGTGTGTCATTGATCGACATAGTCCCTTCTATGTACTACAACTATAACTTTCTATTTAACATGATCCATAAATGATAAGTATAGTAATAGTCCAACTATAATGTCTCTTTAGAAACTATCCTGTTTAACATTCATTTATTTCCATAATGTATACTAAATAGAAAATAGGAAATATCAAAAACACATAAATGAGCTCAGAGTGTCAAATACATAAACTTAATACGATCATAATACAAACATTAATGATGTCCAATAATGCCATTTTTTCAACATACTCATTAAATGTTTTGGGCGGCATCCTTTTGTTAAGGGATCTGCTATCATAAGATTTGTGCTAATATGTTCAATTGCCACTCTTCGTTTCGGAACTTCTTCTTTAACAGACAAATATTTGATCTTCATATGCTTAGCATCCTTAGAATAATTATCATTCTTAGAGAAGAAAACTGATGCAAAGTTATCACAATAAATTTTCAGCGGCTTGGCAATATTGTCGACAATTACAAGCCCTGAAATAAAATTCTTCAGCCATAATCCATGAATAGTGGCCTCAAAACATGTCACAAATTCAACATCCATAGTGGATGCAGCAATAACTGACTGCTTCGCACTCTTCCATAAAATTTCCCCTCAAGCCAGAAGAAATAAGTAACCAAACGTTGATTTTCTTATATCGGCATATCCGGATAAGTCTAAATTTGAATATTTAATCACCTCGAGATGATCGAATTTTTTATAAGTGAGCATATGATTCTTTGTTCCTTACGAGTATCTAAGAATTTTCTTTACAACTTTCCAATGATCCATTTTTGGATTACTTTGATAGCTGCCCAGCATGCCAACAGCAAAACTGATGTCTAGTCTGATACAAGTTTGTGCATACGTTAAGCTCTCCAAAACAAATGCATAAAGAATATTTTTCATTTGTTCTTTTTCCAATTCACTTTTCGAACATTGCATAAGGCTAAATTTGTCATATTTCTAAATTGGAACTATTCCTGCTGAACATTTACTCATATTAAATCTCTCTAAAATTTTCTCAATGTAGGTTTTTTAAGACAATCCTAACAATCATTGTAATCTATTACGGAATATTTTTATTTCTATCACATACATTGCCTCTCTTATATCCTTCATTTCAAAATTTTTAAAGAAAAACTTCTTGGTTTTATGTAACAAACCAAAATCATTAGTAGCAAGCAAAATGTCATCAACATACAACACTAGAAAAATAAACTTGCTCCCACTGATCTTCATATATATACACCAATCAATGGTGTTTTTTCTTAAATCCAAATGAAATTATAGTACCGTCAAATTTAAGATACCATTGTCGGAAAGCTTATTTAAGTCCATATATTGAATTCTTTAATTTACATATCATGTGTATCTTTCCTTTAACTAAAAAACTCTTGAGTTGGTCCATATAAATCTCTTCTTCTAAATTCCCATTAAGAAATGCGGTTTTTACATTCATTTGATGTAACTCCAACTCATAATGAGCCACCAAAGCCATAATGATTCTAAGTGAGTCATTCTTAGAGACTGATGAAAATGGTTCTTTATAGTCAATGTCTTCTTTTTAAGTAAAACCCTTACAACAAGTTTGATTTTATGCTGTTCAATATTGCCTTTTGAGTCACGCTTGGTCTTAAAAACCCATTTACACCCGACCTTCTTACATCCTTTAGGCAATTCAACAAGATCCTATACTTGATTTTAATGCATGGATTTTAACTCTTCTTCCATGGCATTAAACCATTCATTAGAATATTCACATTCCATAACTTAGGAAAATGAACTTGGATCATTTCGAATTCCTAAGTCAATTTATGGCTTTTGTAAATAAATCATATAGTCATTAGAAATAGCCGACCTCCTTTCTCTTTGAGATCTTCTTAATGCTATTTCTTGTGACTCAGCTATTAGAGGTTCAATATAGACATCTCTATTATGGAGTGTTTCTTCATCAATTTGTTGTTCTCGATTATTGTGAGGTTGAATTATAATATCATGAATAACAACTTTAGAAACTTTGAGTATAGGAACTTCTACCCTTACTTCTTGAATGCAAGCATCACGCATTCTTTCACTCCCACTGATGTCACCATTCTTAATAAATTTAGCATTTCCAGATTCAACAATCGATGTACTATGATTAGGACAATAAAATTTATATACTTTGGATTTCTCTACATAATCAATGAAATAACCACTAGTCGTTCTTGAATCCAATTTTCTTTCATGTGGATTATAAATTCTTACTTTTGCTGGACAACCCAAAACATGCAGGTGTCGTAAACTAGGTTTCCTTCCCATCCACAATTAAAAAGGAGTCTTTGGAACTGCTTTATTAGGAACCTTGTTTAATAAATACATAGAAGTCTTTAAAGCATACATCAACAAAGACAAGAGTAAAGATGAATGACTCATCATACTCCTAACAATTTCCATTAAAGTACGATTACGCCTTTCTGCTACACCATTTTGTTATGGTGTACCTGGCACTGTGTATTAAGCATAAATGTCATGTTTTTCAAGGAATTTAACAAATGGACCTAGACACTGTCCCGATTCATCATACTTTTCATAATATTCACCACCTCTATCGGACTTTACTATTTTCACATTTCTATCTAATTGCCTCTCAATCTCTTTAATATACACTTCAAGTGCATTTACTGATTAAGACTTATCATACAATAGGTTACATTGACCAGCCTCCGTTCCTCCGTTTTTTCTTCCTTTGCTCACATCTGCTCCATCCTCCGGCGGAACCTTGTTGCCCCCTAGAGAGCCTCGCCCTCGTCTACTCCAAACCATCACCGTCCGCCGCACTCCGCACGTCTCCGGCTCCGAATCTCCGCGAGCTTCGGTTGGAAAGCGCAGAGCTTTTCTGGGTTGTCCTCGTCGTCTTTCCTCTCGAGCTCTCCGTTTGCGTCTTCTTCCCTTCAAAAACCTGGAAAACCAACCTTCTCTTGTTGCTGCTTCTCTGAAAATCGTTTTCTTCCTTCTGCTAGGATTGCTCCAAAAATCGTTGCCCGAAAACCCAGAAAGAAATGAGAAGAAGGTCCTCCCCTCCTCCACCTCACTCTCGTTTCTTTCTCTGAAAATCCTCACCGCCGTGGGAACGGGGGTCGCCGGACAAGCGGTGTCGTCGAGCGTTGCTGCTGACCTCCTTTTTCAGATCTGTGTGCATCGCCCCTTTTTTCCCTCTGCTGTCTGCGTGTCTTGTGTGCCTGTCGTGTGTTGCGTCTGTCTATGTGTGCGCGTCTGTCTGTGAGAGAATCAGTGTGCGTTTCTCCTGCCCTTTCCCCGTGTGAGCAGCTATGAGGGGAAAACTAAGAGGGAAGGTGGGCTGGATCAAAGAGAAGAGGAAATAAGAGGGAGAGAAAAAGAGCGGGCTGGGCTAAGCCAGCTCACCTAAACTTTTTTTTTTTCGATTTTTTTTAAATTTTTTTATCCTTTCTATAAATTAATATATATTTATATATGCCAAATAGATAGGCATTTAAAGTATTTGAGCAAAAATTAGGGTGTCAACAGCCTTTAACTAGAGTTTTGTTTCTATTCCCTGTAATCACATAACTTTCATTTGGTTTTATGATTTAGATTGTAAGAAATCCTTACATCATATTTGACACATAAATGGTGGTACTAGAATCAATCCACCAAGTATTATAAGGAACTTCAATAAAGTTTGATTTAAAACATACTAAAGTACAATACTTACCTTTCTTTTCGAACCAAACCTTATGTTTCAGACAATTTTTCTTCAAGTGTCCAATTTTGTTACAAAAATGACACTTAATAAGATTGTGGTCCTTTTTGTGGATTTGAGAAGCTTTTAAAGAATCATTCAGGATGTGTAATCATTTCTTTTTGCTCCTTCCACCTTTCATTTTGAAATTCCTTTGAGCTTCTTGATGATTTGAGAGATTAACAGAATGAGCCTTTTGATTCTTAATCCTTATTTTCTATTGAACTAGCATACTAGCCAATTCATTCACATTCTACTTATCCTTTATAGTGTTATAGTTCATTTGGAATGGCCCATATTGCTCATGAGGCAAGGAATTAAATATAAATTGTAATAAAAATACTCATCCATGTTCATTCCTAAAGTCTTTAATTTTGCTACTAAATTTATCATCTCAAGTATATACTCATGCATAGTACGTGAACCATCATATTTTATGATGATTAGTGTACTCATCAATGTACCAGCAATTAACTTATCAGCAGTTTGAGAACGCTTTTTCACAAATTTCATAAATTCCTTAATATTTTTAGTCTTGGGAAGAGAAGTCTTTAAATTGTTTGCAACTGTTATTCGCATGAACATTAAGCTTAGTCTGTTCGATCTTTCCCAAAATTTATGGAAAGACTTTTCATCATCACTACTTTCATCAGAAATAGTAGCTGGTTTCTCAACTTGAAGCCCTAAATCAAGATCTAGGACACCTAAGTGAAACTAGACATATTCACTCCAATCAAGAAAATTCATCCAATTGAATAAAGGAACAAACGAAGCATGCGAATGAAGTGAAACAAGTACAAATACTGCAAATATGCAAGAAAATACTCATACATTAATGCCTTGAGAATATCACCTAATCAAATTCAAACTAAACTACATGTATATCATAATTCTCCTTTAAGCAATCCTATGATATACAAATATATATATATATATATATATATATATATATATATATAAGCCATAATGATGCTAATAACTTTTATTTGGTAATTGTAAATATATCTTATTAAAATTTATTTGCTATCTTTAGATATACAAACAAATTTAATAAGTTATATTAATTATCAACTATCATGTTCATGAATTATAAGAAAATAATTAACCTTTGGGTTAATCCCTAAGTTCTTATAATAAATGAACTTCAATATACCCATAACACCAATAATGATATGAAACATATCAATTTCATATATAGCATCAATTAATCAATGGGTAATTGAATAAAACAATTTACAATATCAAAAAATTCAAAAGACTTCAAGGTTTGGCCACTTTGATGACTAACAAACCATTCATAATATGAAATTTTAATATTGTAAAATACAAATATTTACCAAATTGCACACAAGGACAAAAACGTAATCAAAGCATAAGGGCAAAATCGTAAAATCATAATTCCACAAGGGCAGAACCATAAATATAAAATCCAAGGGCAAAATGGTAAATAATCAGTAAGGGTAGATGTAACATCCTGAATTTCAACCCATTCCGGGATAGATGAAATGGTTATTTTATCAATGCACTATTAGTTACGTTTACTCTGAGTTGGCCTCTCACAAGTTAACTAACTGTTCGGCAAGGCAATTAAGGATCGGTACGTGTACGACTAGTGAATTTAATCAGGAATAGGCCGCTCGACCATAAGGATCAAAGAGGGATAATATTACATTGTTGCAGGCCAATTAGTGAACGGAAATAAATCAAATCGGCAAAAATACGAGGTCGGATTATCACGCACGACTTCGATATTAATTGCAAATGACGTTAAACCGATTTCCTTTTGGCCCTGTACTCAGTGTGAGCAATTAACCTCTCGTGATTACCCGAAAGTTAGGTCGTACTAAAGTCGCGATTGATCAATGTTAACCACGAATTTCAATCCGGTATCGGGTATCGAACTTTTAAGGATGTCAAGACTAAAATATTGGACATTGTCTCATTGATTCTTGGATTTTTCAGTAAGCCTGAATTATTGGAAAATGATTCAATGGGCCGAGTTTTGGAGCCAAATATTGAGAATTTGTGCTTCAGGGGTAAAAAGACCAAAATACCCCTCTCTATATGTTTGTTTAGATTTTTGTCTTGTTTTGTCTTGTCCTCCTTTCTTTTGTATTTTTCTTTTCTTTTCCCCCAACTTCCTCCGCACGTTTCCCTTTTCTCTCTCTTCNCCCCCCCCTTATCGACAGCCCTCCGCCACTTGCCCACCTTTTCCTCCTTTGACCGGTCTTCCCCCTTATCTCTTTCTTCTTTCTCTCCCACTTGCCTAACAACCCCACGTGCTTCTCTCTCTTTCTCTCTCTCTCTCTCTCTTCGGGCAGCTTCCCCTACACGTTCCTTTTCCCCCCCTTGCAGCTCCTTCCTCTCTTCTTCTTCTTCTTCTTCTCTGCTGGCTGACGACGCTGGCTTGCTGCTGCTGTGTTTTCTCGCTGCGGCCACCAGAACCGACCACTGCAGCTCCACCACTGCCCCTGTTCTCCGCCCGGTCGCCGGCGAGTTGCCGCCCGTCGGCCTCCAGCTGAACCGGCCCTGCCCAGCTTCTATCCTCCTCTCCCCCTCCTCTGTCCGAGCTGCTGCTTTGTTCCAGTTCTGGTCGCGCCACCGCTGCTGCAACGCCGGCCGCCTTGCCCAAACGCCGGAGTCGCCGGCGAGCTGCCCGAACCGCTGCTGCCACCCCGCGAACTAGCTACCACCTCCATATTTCCCTCCTTCTTCAGTTCGGATCTGGGGTCGGGATGGCCGAGCTCGCCGTCCAGCCATCCTCCGCCACCGTCTGGCCGCCTTGGACCGCCGCTAGACACCGTCCGGGAGCCACCCAGCAGTTGCCGTCGTCGCCGTGCCCTCCCTCTTTCTCTCGGCCCCTCTGGCCGTGACCTGGAGAAGCGGCCAGCAGCCTTGCCGCTGCACGCTGCCGCCGGTCACCACCACAAGCCGCCCGAGGACCACTCCCGAGCCTCCTCCGCCGCACCGGAGCCACCCTAGCCTGCTGTTCCCCCCCTGAAACCAGCTGCACCGCCTCCCTTTTTCCCTCTCTAGCTTCTGTTTTCCCTTCGCCGGAGCCGTCCGCCTGATTGCCGGAGCTGCTGGCCGCCGTCCGGAGTCGCCGGGCCGCCCACCAGCTAGCCTCGTGCCGCCGGTTCCTCCGTTTCGTAGCTTCTTGCCGCGTGGACAGCCGCCCTCGGCCGCCGAGACCCGGTCCCAGGCCGCCTCGTCCCGACACGCCGGAAGTTCCGGGCGTTCCCCTCGCCGCTGCCGTCGCGCTCATGTCGTCAGAATCGCTAAACCATGAGTTGATTTCCTAATCCCTTAGTTAGGGATTAATCTTGTTTAGGAATAGTTTAATTAGTTTAATTATTGATTAGTGCTTTGGATGATGATTATTAGTGTTTTAATACTATTTGATTAAGTTTTGCTTAGTGTTAAGTATGTTTAGTATTAATAAATATTATTATTATTTTTGGAATAAATAATAATAATTATTTATTATTTTCGGAATTATTAATTAAATTAATTTATAATTTCGAATTATTAATAGTAATATTGTTATTACTATTCATTGCTGAAAATTAATTATTTTTGGAGAAAATAATTAATTGTGATTATTTATTGGAAACGGTTTTAATTGAGTAATTTTGGGGGAAAATTACTATGGTCTATTTTTCCAAAGTCGATAGTATTTATATACTATATTATTAAAGGACATTGGTTTATTAAAGAAGGGTTTTACTAAATGGAATTATTTGGGTTGGATAATTAATTATGGGATTGGAAAATGATTATAAGTATTTTGTGGGACTTGAATTATTTTATTGGAACAATCGACTATAGTATTATATGCTTCTTAAATGAGTATCTTTAAGTATAATTATATTTTATACTTATTAGGGATAATTGAATATTGTTGGAAATAGTTGATTGGCGTCGTTTTGAGGACACGTATTTATTTATTA
Source organism: Corymbia citriodora subsp. variegata (assembly GCA_014858505.1). NCBI lineage: Eukaryota > Viridiplantae > Streptophyta > Magnoliopsida > Myrtales > Myrtaceae > Corymbia > Corymbia citriodora. Next base: position 23,770,505 of record CM026418.1, read on the forward strand.
TTAAATATATGTGATTATTTGGAAAAGTGTGCAAGTATCGTGAGGTTGATTAGTCGGAATTGATTGACAGACTGTGACTTGAATTGTTGGTTGTTCTCAAGAGTTAGGGAATGTGCGTAATTGAATGCCGATTGGAAATTGAATTTTGGAAATTGTCGAGTGAGATCGTATGACATATTGCGTGGGTTATTGGCACGTCGCATGAGCATGAGCGATGTTGCATTCACAACAGAGCAAAGATATAAATGGATTGTTTGATGATGTGTTGTATGATCATATTAAATGAGGGAACTCGGCGTTGCCGGAAGACCGCCAATCCCTATGGAGTTGTGCTGTGGCTAGTGGGTCGCCTGACTTCGGTCAGATGCCTGACAGGGAGGGGTTTTATGTGGGACTGCAGTATGAGGGCAAGTCCCGGGCCTCCGTCAGTAGCGGGACTGCAGTAGTGGGCGGGTCTTGTGCTCTTTCGGGAATGCCGTCTTGGGAGTGAGCCCTTAATGTCGCCATGCCTCGAGGTAAAGAGGACGAAGCTGGTTTAGCCAGGAACCGCCAACCAAGGTTGTGCCGTTGGCTCAGGAGGGGGCGTTAATAATCGGAGCATGTGTGGGTGTGAGATATGAGAAAGTTGTCTGAGATGCTCTGATTATTCGCATGCTTTTAATATCGTAATGATTGAATTGACAGTTTCTACAGGTTGCGTGTGCCAATGTCAGGTAGGGTCGCTTGTGTTTGCAACTGCTTATTGAATTGTTGTCTGATAATGTTGCTTGAGGTGTGGTATGTGTTGTTTGTCGGAACTAGGTTGCATGGTTAGATTGCTCCCAAGGCGAGCGGAGTTCCTAACCGGGGCTTAGGACTTTGACTTGCTGAGTTTATCTCAACCCGTCGTGGTTAACAATTTTCAGGTCCATAGAATGGAGGATCAACGCGTGTTTCGGCTCGTGGCTGTTTATGAAGGGAGTAGATTAACCTTGGCTTGTTGGTTTCATTGGCTCAATAGGAAGATGTCCGTGGTAAAGGCTTATACTTGTAAACTTCCTAGGGTTAATCAATAGATAAATAAAGCGGCACTTTGGAACATGTTCTTATTGAGTTTTCCTGCTATCCCTGCTTTTGTAATTGACCGGGGATTGTGATTCGCTTCCGTATGCGTTTAATTAAAAGATAAAAATAACGGTCGGCGACGGATCCTGGGGAGTCGCAAATCAAATGATCGCAAGAGAACAGGAGTTGTCACGTGCTCGAGGGTCGGGGCGTGACAGTAATCATAATTATAAATAAACAAGGGCAGAACAGTAAATAAATAGCGTATGGACAAAACTATAATTTTTCAAGCGACAAGGGGCATAAACGTAAATAACCATAAAAAAGAGGGCAAAACTGTAATTAGGTGCAAAAAGCAGCAGGCGATTGCATGTGCCCTTACTGTCGTGTGGGGGTGTGCAATGCACACACCCTTATTGCCACATAGGCATGTGCATTGCACTTGTGGGTAGTTGCCGACGTTGGCCTGTGGCGCCAGGCGCGTGGAGACCATGCGCCTGCAATTGCAATACGTTCGTGGTCCCATGCGCCTTCTTCCTTGTGGCATTCTTTTTTTTTTGGCCCTATTTCCCTCAAATTCCTCCATTTTCGTCTTTTTCTCCATTAAAACGTTCCATCATTCAGATTTTCTTCGCTAGAACCCTCTGAAAACATTTCAATAACAACAAATAATATGAATAGGATTGTTCAACAAATCATCATAACATAAATCATAATATTTCAATAAGTGGAAAAATCATGAGATTATAAACCTTGCTCTAATACCAATTGTTATAAAATACATATAATTCTTTGATGCGAAAATTCGGAAACTAGTGATTTTTGATCTTTATGATTTTCATAAATAGATGAAGACTTACATTTATCCATAGTATTACCCTTGAAGATAATCGTTGTGGAAAATCGAAGAACTTGAACCAAATGAAGAAATCCGATTTCTCTCCCTTAACCCACTATTCTTTAATGCATTCTATCGATGGAGGAGAGAATATTGTGTTCTTTCCAATTATTGTTGTTCATATGGATTGAGAGAAGACCAGACTCTATTTATACGTTCTATCAACATGTGTATTCCATCAAAGTGCCTTTTAATTTTTATAAGAGTCACAACTTCTCGTAACCAATATTTATTTTTATAGCATTTCAACGATTATTAAACCATATAATAAATCATATCATGTGGGCCACAATAATTTTTACATTCTCCCACTTGGCCCATATGATTTTCCTTTCATGGTTTAATGTGCACAATAACATTATGCTATAAAATTTTCATTAAATTGGCAATAACATAATAATCACAATTAAGTAAAAAAAAACTAATGCGAGTCATAGTAATTGTATGTCATTGATCAACATAGTTCCTTCTATGTACTACAACTATAGCTCTCTACTTAATATGATCCATAAATGAGAAGTATAGTATTAGTCCAATTATAATGTCTCTTTAGATACTATCCTATTTGACATTCATCTATTTTCATAATGTATACTAAATAAAAAACAAAAATATTAGAAACACATAAATGAGTTCAGAGTGTCAAATATATAAACTTAATATAATCATAATACAAACATTAATGACGTCCAACAATGCCATCTTTTCAACATTCAATTCCAATTTTTCCACTCCATCTATCAACTTCTTGTCAGGATAAGAGAAAAGCATCTCTCTTCGAAAGCAAACGTCCGCTAAATTTAGCATTTTCATAAATTTGCAGAGAGTTTCCAAAGAAAGGCCAATGCAACCTTGTAAAATCAATCAAGCCCATGAATGCTTGAATTTGTGCAAGAATTGGGAGGGAGTGCATCTTTTCTCAGTAACTCCTTTGCATTATGACCAACTTTCTAGACATGTTGGGGGTGTCATGGATACGTTTTTGTGTGTTGACACATAAATTTTTGCTCAAAAATTGTTTTTACAATTTTTTTCAAAAAAAATTGGGACTTGTCTTCTGCAAAAGAAATTATTGAAGCAAAAATTATTATATATTTCCATTAAGCTTAGGTGAGTATTTATATTCCCAAGAGTACATTCTAGAATATTTACTTGCAAGAAAAGAAATAGATAAAATATAAAACTTTCAAACTTCTAAAGCTAAATATTGTAAATCTTCCAAATCTAATAGCCCAATATTTTGTTGATATTCTAAAAATAAGATTGTAAATCTTCCAAATCTGATAGTCCAATATTTAGTTGATAGAAATAATTCATTTTATTAAAGATCTAGTTCTTGCAGTTTAGATTACTTAGACATGCTAAAATGGAATTAGTTTCTAGGAATTTATTTTTACCAACCATCATATATATAAGGGTTGGAAAGACGTGGGTGCAAGCAAAACAGTGGGGACAAGGACTGAAGGCAAGGAGAAAACGTGCATGAGTGGCCTAAGTTGACTATAACATAAAAAACGGTGCGAGGGGGAAGGTGAGTAGAAGGGATAAGCTGAAACAAACAAGAAAGAAAGAAAAAGAAAAGAGATTTGGTCTGCATTGAAAAGGAAGGAACGCGCATGGACTGACAAGAAGGAACACATGGGACACAAGAACCGATGTGCCCTTGAGCGTGATTTGTGGAGAGAAGAAAATAAAAAAGAGTAAAGAGGGCAAGCTTGAACGTTATGGGACAAGATAGCAAATAAAAATGGTGGGCTGAAAATAGAAAGATCACGTGTGCGCATGTGAAAAAGAAAAAAAATGAAGTATGTTTTGGACGAAGGACAACAAAGTGCAGAGGCAATAATTGTTCAGCTACAAATCAGGAACTCTCGTTGGAGCAGGTAGATATGGCCATATACTGTCAATACTCGCGACTGAAGAGAAGACATTGGCACGGCCAGACTCATTAAGAAGAAGATACGATCGAGATTGATGGCCATGCATTCCGCCAATGAACATTCACGCAGGCAATTCATTAACTCCGCAGCCGCCATTTTTTGATTGGATCGCTTGGTCAAAACAAAGAAACGATAGTTCATGAATGCTCAGATTTGGAGAGAGATCCATCCACGAACACAGGAACAGCTTCAGACCCCTTCACAAGGCTGTATATATACACAGGCCAATACAAGATCCGTCATCAGCTGTCCTAGCAATTGGTCTTTGCTCACTGTGTTTATTGGGTGAACTCGTCGTCATCGAGAAGTCGCTCCGTTGGATTGTGCTGAAGCTGCCCACCAAAGTTGCAACTCGTGGGCATTGATGTTCACTTGCCCTCGTGCCGTCCCCGCTCCGCTGGGGGATCCTTCTCAGCAACTCTTTCTTCTCCAAGCAGAACCGGAGCACCACCAGGCTGCATTATTTATAGTTCCCTCTGCACCTTGAGCCATACCACCAAGGTAACATTCTCATTCTATTGACAGGTCTCGGTTTGATTAATGAAAAGGAAACACGAGTCTTCTTTTCTACAGATCCCACTGACCTCTATTTAGTTCGCGGAGAACCACAGCCTCACAAATCAAACCTTCCTTCGATGTTTGTCTGTGGTTGCTTTGAAGTCACGGTTATATACCTTTTTCATTATCGTGGCTAAAAGCTTTACTGTGGTATTGCCTTGTTTCCCTCACTAAATTGTTCACATTCATCCCTTTGTACGCAACACATTAGTATTTACCGACCTCGTTGTCCATCCACAACCACCTACCTCACTTTGCATACTGTTAAATGTGTCGCTCAGTCATCATTACTGGTGGTCGATCGGCTTTGTTTGTGTGTCATTTCAGTCATATGAGGGCATATATCAACGAAAGAGCGCATCATATTTCTCATTGTGTTGACTCTTCATCAAATCAGTGCATTAGTATGTCAGCATATGGCTGTTTATTCGCTGATTATTTGCCGGTCGCCCTTCTTTGCGTGTGAAATGTGATGGTTCCAACCTCATTTGAGTGGCAGTTGGTTGTGATGTGATAATCGTGTGTTGATGATCTCTTGGTCACGTTGACATGTTTAGACATCATCTTCAATATGAAACGTGGTCTGTGTTCGTTGGATGTTTGCTGGTTCTCTTCTGCGTGAATTAGAATGGTTCTTAAACCCAATTGGGCGTCACCTTGATTGCTCATCACGAGGTATTGGCATGTAATCGAGTTCCTAGTCATTTTAGCATGGTTTAGTACAGTTTTCCATGTATAAATGAAGTCATATGTTACTGTCCAGGTCATGGACAGCAAGAATTGGTCCTCTTCCCAATACTTAAAACTTGCTTTGGACTGGACTCAATTGGGTTGTCCTGATTCAGGGAGAGTCCCTTCACGTTATAAAGTCATTTTCTGGTCGTTCCTTTCATGTTTAGGTCATACTAGATTCGTATGCATTTGGCTGGTAAACTTGCATTCAGTCGTTGTCTCATATTCACGTCATTTCTTATGTCATGTTTGTATGGTTGCATCATATTTGTATTTTATCTAATTTGATCCTTTGTGCTGCACCAAGTTTGCTACTAGTGAATAAGCATTTAGTTAAATTAGACTTCAATCATGCATGTCTCCAATTAAAAATAAAATAAATTGGAAAGGCAAAAAAATTAAGGTTGCATTTAACCGATCACTGCATCATAGGACTAGTGAAGTTCCATGCTATTTCATCTTACATTATTTAATTTAGATGTAAGCATCTTGTGTCTACTTTAGTCTATTGCACATATACTTTCTATTTACCGCTCACGGTCTAGTTCAGGGCATAATAATGAGGCTTTGCATTAATTTTATGCGATACGGCTCAAGGCTTCAATTTCTCTTTATTGACGCTTTGATTGTGGTGATTTATCTTTATTGCTTGCAGAGTCATGCATGGACATCGTTTAGTAGCATAGGATAATAAAATGGCAAAAATCACATGAACAACATTTTCAAAAGATTGAAAATCAGCACTGAGACAGCATTAATTGTTAGCTTAACCAAGCTTCTGTATTCAGAATCTCTGATTCACATAAATAAGGTAGACACTTCCGTGTCTTACTTGGGTTTATAATCAGCCCTTATAGCAGCAACTCCTAAAATAATAAAACAATTTCCATAATCAGTTGAGGTATTCAAGTCACAATGGGACATCATATTCTATACGATGCATAGTTGATGCTTTTAATTTGGAAGAGCTAAGAATTTTCAGCTGCAACCTCGATCCAGATCATGTAATTTGGATTGTGGTGTTGCGCTTCGCAAGCACACAATCACGAATCCGCATGTCTGAAGTAGAAATTGTCTCTGCTGTGAGAAGTTTGCAAGCTGAAGAATGTTCCTTTTATATGAAGCATTTGAAGCAGTGAAATTAAAATACAAACGTAGCATCAGATATGCTATAATAGTTTTCATGAGACATCTGAATTATCTCTTGATCTCTTTCTTAATTAGGGGTGTAGGAGAGGTTTCACTTGAGGTTGAGAGAAACAGTTTCAATGGGTGTTCTCGATCTGTTCATCGTGGCCTTGATGCCAGTTCTGAAAGTACTGTTGGTTACTGCTGTCGGCTCATTTCTTGCGATGGACCGTGTAAATCTGTTGGGGCACAATGCAAAGCAACACATGAATAATGTGAGTTCTCTGTGCCGAATCGCTGTATTTTAAAGTAATCCTCCTCTCCTTAATCAGCACCTTCGCATTATGACATCAATTTCAGGAAGTATTTCGCAGACTGATAACCTGCTTGTGTCTTCACAACCTAGCAAAAAGATCCTGTCAAATTTATGACATCTCAGATGAACATTCGTGTCAATAATCTTTCTTGAGCGACTTGAAGTCCATCTTTTTCATCTCATTTGAGGTCGATGCCGTTTCTAGACCACTCTTGTAAATTTTCCTCTCAGTCATCTTCACCTTCTGAAAACTGTATGTGCCAATTTCCCTCAAGGGGATTATAGGAAATTGCTAGATACTGGTTTCTTTAAATGCAGAGATTAGACATAGAATTCTGAAACTTCCAAAGAGTTCTTCAGTAATCAGTTTGCTTCTCTGGTTTTATGTCAACAATGATGGGAATCAGGAGAGCTTTTGGCTAGTCTGCAATTTCCGAATGGTCAACATCATTGTATGCTTAGACCAAATAAAAACATATTGCATGTGAAAAGAAGATATCGAGAGGGAGATCCTTCAAGTGCTTCATGGCCTTTCTATTGGAAGGAAGCTGTTTCAGGTTTCTTGGTGGGCAATGGATAGGTCATTGCTCGAGAATCCTCTCGTAATTTTGCTTACTGAAGGTTGTAAGTATGGCTAGGCAACGAATAGGTCAGTTTTGCTGTCTCTCCATTCACAAAAATGGGTACTGAGCACTTCTTCCTCCCCCTTTCTTTTTACCCACTTTTCTAGGTTTGTTCTTTGCCTTCAAGTTCGCAACTAATAAAATAAAACCAAATGGACTGCATGCTGTTCGAGGGTCCTTAACGGCCACAATGTACTGATCCAATCATTAATGAGCAGTTGGTGTTCTACGTATTCTGTCCGTCGTTGATAGGAAGCAACTTGGCCGACACAATTACACTCAGCAGTCTGGTTACTTTGTGAGTTAAACCCCCTTTGAAGCTTCCCTAAACGTCCTAGTACAAGAGCTGATGAAATCTTTGTTGTTTTATTGTTTTAGATGGTTCATGCCAGTGAATATTCTCCTCACATTCATTATTGGCTCGGCTCTCGCTTGGGTACTGATAAAACTCACAAGAACTCCCCGGCATCTCCAAAGCCTTGTCATAGGTTGCTGTGCAGCAGGTATTTGGATATGGAACATTCTTTTCCTGATTGTATAGTTGTATTAGGCTTAAAATATTACAATTTTTCAAATCCAGCAAGCATATTACTTGAAGCGATTGATCCTTCTGAAATTCGGTTCACCTCTTTTTATATTTACAATTCACCACTATATTTCATCATTCATTGTTTTTAGGAAACATGGGAAACTTGCTCTTGATTATAATTCCCGCTGTCTGCACCGAGACAAATAGTCCATTTGGAGATTCATCCACCTGCTCTACTTATGGCGAGGCATATGCCTCCCTGTCTATGGCGGTATTCCTTTTTATCACACTTCTGTCTTTTCCATTAAATTCCTCCAACCATACTTTATAGTAGCCAATGTTCGACGATCAAATTGTCACAAGTGGTAGATAGTCCAAGTAATAAATTTGCTCTGACTTATCTAACTTGTTGGTATCATATTACCAATATATAGTATGTCAACATTTAACAAAACTTGCATTGAATTTGCTCATTCTTTATACAGCCCCTTTCATCTTGGTTATCAAATCATCTCAATTTTCATTTTCAGATATGCACTATGTACTTATGGACCTATGTGTACACCCTCATGAGGATGTCTGCAGAGAAGAGAGCTGAAGAAACGGACCCAAAGGACGCCACAGCAAGCCTAAATGCTGATGGAGCAACTTCAATTGGACTTCCAGAGATCATCACAGAACCATTACTTGCTCCAGAGAATTCTCCAAGCCCTAAGGACTGCATTAGCCAAGATGAGATTTATCAAATGACGTTCAATGGAAAAACAAAGGTTCTTGACTTTAAGTTCTTTAATGACATCGATTTTAAAAGACAGAACTTTAGTTGGATGGTTTTGGCCTATAATTGGTTGATGATCTCACCGTGAAAGTAGTATTCTGAAGAACATGTCAACTTGAGAATTCACTGTATCGTCCAATTAAAGAACAATTGCAGTTTGATGAATGGCAGGTATGTTTGTAAGTTAAACCTTACAGAAGACTTTTCCAGTAATTCTGGAGGAAGTCTATATGTATCTCATTACTTTTCTCCAAAGGCTATTCAGGAAGCAGATATGCTTAACTTTTTCTTCAGGTCTTAAGATTTTGACAACTACAATCATCTGAAATAGGTAAAAAGTCAGGAGAGTAGCAAAGCAACTGAAATACTATCACTAACTTCCACCTCATGCTCCCCTTTTGTCATATCCTAGTCATGTTCATTGTACAACTTAGCAAACAACGTCCAGCGTTAAATTCAGTTTCCTTATGGTGCTAACCATTTGGTAACGTATGTATGTATTCTCCAATTAAAAGCAACCGCCTCTGTTATACCCTTTGTGTAATGATATTTCTTTATCCCTTTTGTATTATATAAATGTCCAATGAGTTTACGCAACATTCATGGATTTTAACTTTCTTTCATTCTCTTGTTAGACATCATTCCTCAAGAAGATCTGGCAGTATATGACAACTATTACAGAGCATATTGACATAAAGAAGTTGTTTGCACCTTCCACAATTGCAGTGGTATGCTCACACTGCCCGTTATATTCTGCCAGTTTCAATTACTATACATTCATCAAAGCAAGCCAAAAGGCTACAAAATTACGGCACTCTTTTGTTGGCCAAGAAAAGTTAGCGTAGCTGGAGATTGCAATTTCAGGCTTACTTCTCATAGCCTTTAAATGGATGTTTTATGACATTGGATTCCTATTTTTAAAAGGATGCATTACGATGTTATCAGGATGTATTAGATTGCATTCTGCTTCTCCTTCTTGTTAAGATTCCGAGTCACCGTGAATATTATCTGCATAATATTACCAAAAATCTGCTGAAATTATGTTAGACCATGTGCCCGTAAAATGACTCAGAACTGATTGTTTACTGTCTGCTAAAGTACTTGTTACAACTCAAAGCATGAGGGACTCAATAGCATTTGAGTCATCCATCAGCCTCACCGGCCTCTTATATTTTCCAACTGACTTGTGCTTTATACTCTAAGGGCATTGTTCAATCAAAGAAAGAACACAAAACCAAAGAGATGGTGGGTAGTTTTAATCTAAGCTCCCTTTATGGTCTTCTAACCATATGAATGTGTAGGCATTAAGGCATGTCTTGAGAGACATTTAAGACAGCTCTCTGTATAGTGTTTAAATGCTTTGAAGTTTAGTGAAATGGCACGAAGCGTGCCATCTGTTCCTCATGCAGCACTTCCATGCCAGCAAGAAACTTTCACTAATGTGGCTAGTTCATATTTTTCTTCTTTAGATTATCGGTTTCATCATTGGAGTAGCATCTCCAATCCGGAAACTCATAATTGGTGATGATGCTCCTCTGCGTGTGATCTACACTGCGACAGATTTGCTAGGGTGAGATTTCATGACAACAGTTTGCTCTGCTTCTCATCAAAGTAACTTGGTTTTCAGTAACCAGAGCCTCTTGCATGAAATTCCACATCTCTTTCTTGCCTATCTAAATAAGAAATTTCACATCCTCTAATTACTTTAGGGTATGCTGCACAGGGAGGCTGCAGTTCCATGTATCACTCTGATAATTGGAGCCAATCTTTTAAGAGGTAAAGTTTGAAGGCAAGTTTGATTTATCTTAGGCTTGAACCTTTTTTACCAGAACTTCCAGGATTGAGTGACAGCGCCCTTACAAAATTCATCTTATTCTGCTTGATGAATCAGGTTTGAATAGATCGAATGTTAATCCCATAGTTATTATAGGGGTTATCACGATCAGGTATATTGCATTGCCGTTGATTGGTATCGGTGTCATTAAAGCTGCTCACCACTATGGCATGGTTGGATCGGACGCGCTATATCAGTTCACCCTCATGCTTCAATATGCCGTTCCGCCTGCAATGAATGTTGGTAGGTCATCTCTCCCTCTCTATTTGTGATTGATGGAAACAATATTTGCCAACTTTCTCTTAGCATGCATGAGAGGAGAGGCAGACCCACGTAACTTTTGCAATCTCTAGGAAACACGAACATCATCATGTCAATCTCACCTTCTAGCAGAACGACCTGATTAGAACTGGAATGATCCATTGCAGCATTAGCTCTAGCACTGGTTTTGACTTGGGAGATTGTTGCAGGTACGATCACACTGCTGCTGGAAGCTGGCGAGAGTGAATGTTCGATCATTATGTTATGGACATACGCTGTAGCATCCTTGAGCCTCACATTCTGGTCTACATTCTTCATGTGGATCGTCTCATGAGTACATCCCATTCGACTTTCCCTTTCCTTTTTTCAAATCCAACGCGAAACCCATGTTGTGGCCTTTCCCTGGGAAGGGCATTAGACCTCAGTAGATCCTCAGAACTGGATGAACTTTGTCTGTCATTCTTTTGTTGAAAGTAACCGTATCTAACAGATAAGAGAAAAGGATTAAAAGATATACTGACGATTCATAATGTTCTGTTTATTACTGGTTCGATCTTCTAAAGCATCGGATCTTAACTACATGGAATCTGTATTCGATATATGCATCTGGTTTCTTCTGTAGTCATTGTTAGACCTTTCTATAGTTAACCAAGAAGTTCTTGCTATTCAGGATTATTGTTATTATATACATGAAGGGACAGATTGCCAGCGTTCCATAGCACTACAAATAGAACAGAGCTTTGTGCTAGTATATCGTGAACATCAGATGGCAAATTGCTTACCCGGTCATGTTTTGGTAACTTAACAATAATTTTTTTGCTCTCACTATTTCTACCTTCTTATTGTTTACTGACACCCTTCTATCATAATGAATTGACTATATAACCCTTGGCGGGTTCCACTCTTGATTTAAGATTCTTTTTTTTCTTTTATCCCAATTTGATTATAAACAAAACTACCTACATCCCTTTCAAACAACTTTTTTTATCCACTCTAGTTGCATTTTCCATGCCCATTAACATTTCAACATTTTCTATCACGTTTGTCTTCTTCTAAACCTATCCGCCAATTGTTAACTTTATTTCCCTAGATAATCCTCATGATTATGAATTTTTTTGCTTCAATTTTACAAGAATTTACTCAAAGATTGAATATGGTGATTGAGAAATATACACAATTTACTCATCTTCCATTGTATTGTTTTTTGTAGTACAGTCATTAAGGAAGATGATATTGGAGAGGGCCCAAATTGCTTAAATGTGTCTATTGATGATGAAATTATAAATGGAGTACAACAATCAATCACATCAATGAGTTCATTTGGTGCTTCTCACACTAAACATTGAAAATTATGTATGTGTCTTTTAAGTGATGAATGGCTCTTTTATTAGTGTCAGGTAAAATATTTTTCAAAAGAATAGTCTTCTTTAAGAGAGCCAAGCAGCTTAACAAACAATATCTTTTGTTAAGTTGCATATGTAGATTGTTATTATTGCATTGGATAATTTTGTTTTATTTGATGATTCTACGAAACTTTGATACATTTGGCATTGACAAAAATATATATTTGCAAATGGTTTGAATGGTTTGTCTTATATTTCCATAACATAATTTCTTGTCAACGGCTAATAATATCATGTAATCAAGGCAAAATTAGTATTTTATATAATAATGTTTTCGTGAGCATTTTCTTTTGCCTCTACATTATAATAATGGATGCTTAGAATTTTTTTATGTACTTCACTTTGTCATTTTTTAAAAAATTTGCAAAAATACCTTTTAAGATATCATGCAATGATGGCATGAAAAATAAATAAAAATTGGGCTGTTAGATTCACTTAATAAAATGATAGTTGAGTAGTTATAGTACACAAAGTATAACATAAAGACATTAAAATTATAAATAAATGAAATGCAAACTAAAACTAGTAGATCGAGTCTTTTCACTCTTAATTGTGCTTAGGTTTTTTTAAATAATAGTTTCCTAGTATAAAAAAGAGAAATATATAACTCATTAGCATAATATATAGTTAGATATCTACTAAACAAACTATTTTTGGAAAGGAGGGACACCGAATTTATTCCAAATGGTGAAAGAAAAGAAAAGAAAAACCATAAAAAAGAAAAGAATATAACAAATAATGTGGGTCCTACATTTAACCTTAGTAATGTTGTTTAAGAAGAGCGTGGGTAGTTTTGTCTCTAGTAAAATTGAAACAAATGAGAAAGAAGAAAAAAAAACTTAGTACAGAGGAATATTTAAGTGCCAAAAGTTATAAAAGACACAATTAAGTGCCAAAATCGGAGCAAAAATGATCAATTAAGTGCCAACGGCGAGAAAATCCGGCCAAAATGCTGACATGGCACTTTTCCAACGAGTTGGGGTCAAAATGGCGTTGTTTTGGGTGCTGACATAGCCAAATAAGCCCAAAACGAAATTGTTTTTGGCCAAAGTTTAATTTTTAATATAAATATTAATTAAATAATATTAAAAGCAAAATTAAAAAAAAAGAGAGAGAGGCAGTAGCCTTGCCTATGGCCGCCTCATCTCTAGTGGGGTGGCGGTGACGGATGGCGAGGGTTGCTGACGCCTAAGCGCGGGTCGGTGACCCTCGCCTAGGCCAAGGCAAGGGCAATTGACCCTCGCCCAAATCTAGGAGAGGGTCGCTGCCCTCTCCTGGCGTCTAGCAAAGGTCTGACCCTCATCTTTAGTCAACGAGAATTGCTAAGATGCGCCTAAGTGTCGGCGACCCTCACCATTCGTTGTCGCTGCCCCACTAGCGATGGGGCGGCGGCCATAAGCAGGGTTGCTGCCTTTTTTAAAAAAAAAATTTCGCCATTAATATTATTTAATTAACATTTATATTAAAAATAAACTTTGGTAAAAACGGTATCGTTTTGGGCTGACTAGCCACATCAGCACTCAAAACGACATCGTTTTGAGCTTATTTGGCCATGTCAGCACCCAAAACGACACCATTTCGACTCCAATTCGCCGAAAAAGTGCCACATCAGCATTTTGGCCAGATTTTCTCGCCATTGGCACTTAACTGATCATTTATGTTTCAATCTTGGCACTTAAGTATATATTTTGTAACTTTTGGCACTTGAGTGTCTCATCGTGTCAAGTTTTGGCACTTGGGCTGTACTTATGCCATTTAATATGATAGGGGGTGTTAAGAACCAATAAGGGAATGGAAATAGTAGAAGCCTAATTTTTTAAACGAGTACCGCCATTTATCTATTAATCAAAGTTTACATATGTTTTAATAATTGACTGTGTTTATTTTTATGGGTTATCAACATATTAATGTTACCAATTGTTATTCAAAATTACCAACTTTAATTTAATTGATGCACTAATTTCGTCCCCTTAGCAATAACTTTTAATAACTTAAACCCTTGCCAATTTTTAGACATTTCCTCGTACTTTCAAGACTATCAACTACTTTAATAATTTGCCAACATTTTGTTCTTATGACCTACCAACACATTTGAAGTTGCTAACTTTTTTTCTAAATCATCAACCATAATTCGATAGGAAATTACCAAAAAAATCATAAATCTATTATAATTGTGTGCAATTCAGTTGTAAACTTTTTTTTTAAAATATTTTTTATTTTTTATTTTTCTTTCTTTTATTTTTTTCTTTCTCTTTTTTTCCTTCACTTCCTTCTTCCTTGAGCCAGTCACTAGAAAAGGTAGGGCCACGCGAGCAAGCCTTACCATGGCTAGGTGAGGCTCAATCTCAATACTTAGGCCTTGCCCAACCTCTGGCCTAGCTTGCACAAGGCTGGCAAGGTCCCTCACTAACCTTACCTTTAGCCAGTTGCAAGCCAGCAATCAGTCAAAGGAGGAAGGAAGTGAAAAAAAATAAAAAAGTCGAAAAAATAGTAAAATATCATTAAAGATTATCCACATCAATACCGGCGATGCTATGTAGGACGATTGGCATCCATGTTAGCACCAACAGACCATCAATCGGCTAAAGTTGGCTAGATGGACTAAATTGACACAAATGAAAAAGGTTTAGGACTTAATCGGCAAAAACAAATGTTTATAACTTAATTGATATAATTGCAATATGTTTAAGACTTTTTCGGTAATTTTCCTTAATTTGACTAATGTTGAAAAAATCATCGCATTAAGATGCTTACTAATTTTAGTCACTTATCATCATTTTATTTGTTAGATTTGAAAAGCACGACACTTTTGCATCTTCAAAATTTACCCATTATTTTAATAATTGAACAATATTTATTCTTATGACATATCAACGCATTTGAAGTTACTAGCTTTTGTTTAAATTTACCAATTTTAATTTGATTGAGATACCAACATTTGTACATTAATATACCGACTTTGGTCTTCGACCAACTTTTTATGTTGCCTGATATTGAGAAATACCTACATATGTTTACACTCTCAAAACTACCACCCACATCAATGATCTAACAAGCATTTATTTTTGTGGGATGATTCTTACTAACTTTTATTCAAAATTATCAACCTTAATTTGATTGATGTACCAACATTAATCATATTGAAATAATTTGTCTCGCGCCAATTTTTTTCTATTTAGTTTGGCTATGAAAAGTATCAATTTTTCTTTATACTTACAACGTTACCCAGACAAAAGGACTTATTTTAGCATTAGCGAAAAAACTATAATAGGGGGTCACCCCTCATCCGCGCTCATGGTGAGCTCCCTAACTCTCATTCTCTTGTCATTTTCATTCATTTATGGAAGCTGTCATTCGCAGTCTTCTCATGACCACATGTACCACCCGATGAAATGCTCCGACTCTAGATCTCTTATCGCTATTTTTAAAAGTGATAAGTGCATTAAGAATCGTAGTCCTAAAACTCATAAAAAATATAATTACGTTATTAAATTTATAAAAACTCAACATATCAAATTGGTGCAATCAAATTTTTTTGTTAACTTCATTCAATTAGACTAATAAAAAATGATGACATTGCTTTTTTAATTATTTTATCTCTTCTACGCTTTTTCTTAGTTTAGTCCAAAACTTTTTTATGATTTGGCAATATAGACATTTTGGTTAATTTTAACTGAAAATCACTTACGTATACATCACAGGTAGCATTGTGCTAACATGGACAATTTTTGTAATTTTTAACAATTTTGTGATTTTTTTTCCTTTTTTCCTTTCATTTACATTTATTTTTCCTTTCCTTTTCTTTTCTACTTCTCTCCCTTGGTCGTTAGAGCCTCTATGATGGCCAATGATAAAGGTCAATCGTTGCCAGAGGTTGATAAGGGCAGCCCTCGCCAAATCTAGCAAGAGGCTAGTGAGGGTGTTGCGGCCTTTACCTATGGCCTACAAGGAAAATAGCAAAAAAAGAAAATGAAAGGAAAGAAAAGAAAAAATCAGAAAATTTATATAAAAAAAAAAGCAAAAATTACCTACGTCACCATTAACCATGTCATTTAGGATGGTCGGCATTGGTGAGGTCGGCATGTTAGCCATTTTCGACCAATGATTTATAGCCAAAACTCAACTTGAAATGATGTATTGGTCGATTGTCAAAATATTTACGATTTAATTTACGTTTAAAACTAAAATTACATTCTAGAATAAGTTTAGGATTGTTTTTATAAATATCTCTACACATTGTTAATTAAGTCTGTACGTGGATCGTGTCCATATTTATAAATATTCAATTGAAAATGGAGGAAAATATAGTCAACTTAAAAGTTGTGGAGTGGAAAATTTGTCTGCCTTAGACTGACCGGTGGTTGAAGCCGCCAAGTTGCGTGCGCACTTTGGAGGTATGTTTGCAATCATTGATTGCTGACAAAAGGCAAGTGTTCGATTCCAATTTTTCCACTTCATCTATCAACTTCTTGTCGGGACCAGAGAAGGGCATCTCTCTTTGAAAGCAAACGTCTGCTAAATTTAGCATTTTCATAAATTTGCAGAAAGTTTCCAAAGAAAGGCCAATGCAGCCCTGTAAAATCAATCAAGCCCATGAATGCTTGAATTTGTGCATCAATTCGGAGTGAGTGCATCTTTTCTCACTAACTCCTTTGCATCATGACCAACTTTCTAGACATGTTGGGGTGTCGTGAATACGTTATGTTGACACATAAATTTTTGTTCAAAATTTATTTTTACATTTTTTTTTTAAATGGGACTTGTCTTCTGCAAAAGAAATTATTGAAGCAAAAATTATAGTATATTTCCATTAACCTTAGGTGAGTTTTATATACCCAAGAGTACATTCTAGAATATTTACTTGCAAGAAAAGAAATACATAAAATATAAAAATTTCGAACTTCTAAAGATAAATATTGTAAATCTTTTAAATCTAATAGCCCAATATTTTGTCGATATTCTAAAAATAAGATTGTAAATCTTCCAAATCTAATAGTTCAATATTTAGTTGATAAAAATAATTCATTTTATTAAAGATCTAGTTCTTGCAGTTTAGATTAGTTAGACATGCTAAAATGGAATTAGTTTCTAGGAATTTATTTTTCCCAACCATTATATACATATATAAAAGGGGTGGAAAGGCGTGGGTGCAAGCAAAACAGCAGGGACAAGGACTGACTGAAGGCAAAGAGAAAACGTGCATGAGTGGCCTAAGTTGACTATAACATAAAAAACGGTGCAAGGGGGAAGGTGAGGATAAGGGATAAGCTGAAACAAACAAGAAAGAAAGAAAAAGAAAAGAGATTTGGTCTGCATTGAAAAGGAAGGAACGCGCATGGAATGACAAGAAGGAACACATGGGACAGAAGAACTGATGTGGCCTTGAGCGCGATTGTTGAGAGAACAAGATAAAATAGAGCAAAAAGGGCGAGCTTGAACGTTATGGGACAAAAATGCAAATAAAAATGGTGGGCTGAAGAAAAGGAAGATCACGCGAGCGCTTGTGAAAAGGATAGAAAATGAAGTATGTGACAGACAAAGGACGACAAAGGGCAGAGGCAATATTTTTTTTTTTGGTAAGGGGGCAGAGGCAATATTTATTCAGCTACAAATCAGGAACTCCCGTTGGAGCAGGGAGATATGGCCATATATTGTCAATCCTCGCGGCTGAAGAGAAGACATTGGCACGGCCAGCACACATGAAGAAGAAGATACGATCGAGATTGATGACCATGCATTCTGCCAATGAACATTCACGCAGGCAATTCATTAACTCCGCAGCCGCCATTTTTGGATAGGATTGCTTGGTCAGAGCAAAGAAAACGATGGTTCATGAATGCTCAGATTTGGAGACAGATCCATCCACGAACACAGGAACAGCTTCAGACCCCTTCACAAGGCTGTATATATACACAGGCCAATACGAGATCCGTCATCTGCTGTCCTAGCGATTAGTCCTTGCTCTCTGTCTTTATCGGGTGAACTCGTTGTCATTGAGAAGTCGCTCCGTCGGATTGTTCTGAAGCTGCCCACCAAAGTTGCGACTCGCAGGCATTGCTGTTCACTTGCCCCCGAACTGTCGTCCCGTCCCCGCTCCGCTGGGGGATCCTTCTCAGCAACTCTTTCTTCTCCAAGCAGAACCGGAGCACCACCTGGCTGCATTATTTATAGTTCCCTCTGCACCTTGAGCACCAAGGTAACATTCTCATTCTATTGACAGGTCTCGGTTTGATTAATGAAAAGGAAACGAGTCTTCTTTTCTACAGATCCCAGTGACCTCTATTTTAATTCGCGGAGAACCACAGCCTCACAAATCAAACCTTCCTTCGATGTTTGTCTGCGGTTGCTTTGAAGTCACGGTTAAATGCCTTTTTCCTTATCGTGGCTAAAAGCTTTACTGTGGTATTGCCTTGTTTCCCTCACTAATTTGTTCGCATTCATCCCTTTGTGCGCAACAGATTAGTATTTGTTGACCTCGTTGTCCATCCACAACCACCTACCTCACTTTGCATACTGTTAAATGTGTTGTTCAGTATTCATTACTGGTGGTCGATCGGCTTTGTTTGTGTGTTATTTCAGTCATATGAGGGCATATATCAACGAAAGAGCGCATCATATTTCTCATTGTGTTGACTCTTCATCAAATCAGTGCATTAGTATGCCAGTATATGGCTGTTTACTCGCTGGTTATTTGCTGGTCGCCCCTCTTTGCGTGTGAAATGTGATGGTTCCAACCTCATTTGAGTGGTACTTTAGTTGTTTGTGACGTGGTACTCGTGTGTGTTGATGATCTCTCGGTCACGTTGACATGTTTAGACATCATCTTCCATACGAAACGTGGGCTGGGATTCGTTGGATGTTTGCTGGCTCTCTTCTTGGGCGTAAATTATAATGGTTCTTAAACCCATTTGGGTGTTGCCTTGATTGCTCACCACGAAGGATTGGCATGTAATCGAGTTCCTAGTCATTTTAGCTTGGTTTAGTATGGTTTTCCATGTATAAACGAAGTCGTATGTTACTGTCCAGGTCATGGACAGCAGGAACTTGGTCCTCTTCCCAATACTTCACATTATAAAGTCATTTTCTTGTCGTTCCTTGCATGTTTAGGTCATACTATATTCATATGCATCAAGGTTGTAAACTTGCATTCAATAGTTACCTCTCATGCTAATTTAGGCTTAGGTCGTCGTCTCATATGCACGTCATTTCTTATGTCATATCTGTATGGTTGCATCATATTTGCATTTTATCTAATTCGATCCTTTATGCTGCACCAAGTTTGCTACTAGTGAATAAGAATTAGTTAAATTAGACTTCAATCATGCATGTCTCCAATTAAAAATAAAATAAATTGAAATGGCAAAAAAATTAAGGTTGCATTTAACCGATCACTGCATCATAGGACTAGTGAAGTTTCCATACTATTTCATCTTAATTATTAAATTTAGATGTAAGTATCTCGTGTCTACTCTAATCTAGTGCAAATACACCTTGTATTCTATACGATGTATAGTTGATGCTTTTTAATCTGAAAGAGCTAAGAATTTTCAGCTGCAACCTCGATCCAGATTATGTAATTTGGATTGTGGTGTTGCGCTTCGCAAGCACAGAATCACGAATCCGCATGTCTGAATATAGAAATTGTCTCTGCTGTGAGAAGTTTGGAAGCTGAGAATGTTCCTTTTATACGAAGCATTTGAAGCAGTGAAATTAAAATACAAACGCAGCATCAGATATGCTATAATAGTTTTCATGAGACATCTGAATTATCTCTTGATCTCTTTCTTAATTAGGGGTGTGGGAGAGGTTTCACTTGAGGTTGGAAGAAACAGTTTCAATGGGTGTTCTCGATCTGTTCATCGTGGCCTTGATGCCAGTTCTGAAAGTACTGTTGGTTACTGCTGTCGGCTCATTTCTTGCGATGGACCGTGTAAATCTGTTGGGGCGCGATGCAAAGCAACACATGAATAATGTGAGTTCTCTGTGCCGAATCACTGTATTTTAAAGTAATTCTCCTCTCCTCAATCAGCACCCTCGTATTATGACTTCAATATCAGGAAGTATTTCGCGGACTGATAACCTGCTTGTCTTCACAACTTAGCAAAAAGACACTGTCAAATTTATAACATCTCAGATGAACATTCATGTCAATAATCTTTCTTGAGCGACTTGAACTCCATCTTTCTCATCTCATTTGAGGTCGATGCCATTTCTAGACCACTCTTGTAAATTTTCCTCTCAGTCATCTTTACCTTCTGAAAACTGTATGTGCCAATTTCCCTCAAGGGGATTATAGGAAGTTGTTAGATACTTGTTTCTTTAAATACAGAGATTAAATACTTGTAAATTTTCCTCTCAGTCATCTTTACCTTCTGAAAACTCTATTGTGCCAATTTCCTCAAGGGGATTATAGGAAGTTGTTAGATACTTGTTTCTTTAAATACAGAGATTAGACATAGATTTCTGGAACTCCCAAAGAGTTCTTCGGTAATCACTTTGCTTCTCTGGTTTTATGTCAACAATGATGGGAATCAGCAGAGCTTTTGGCTAGTCTGCAATTTCGGAATGGTCAACATCATTGTGTGTGAAAATAATGAGAGGGAGCTCCTTCAAGTGCTTCGTGGCCTTTCTATTGGAAGGAAGCTGTTTCGGGTTTCATGGTAGGCAATGTAAAGGTCATTGCCCGGTAATCCTCTCGTAATTTTGCTTACTGAATGTTGCAAGTATTGGTAGGCAACGATTATGTCAGTTTTGCAGTCTCTCCATTCACAAACATCGGTACTGAGCACGTCTTCCTCCCCCTTTCTTTTTACCCACTTTTCTAGGTTTGTTCTTCGCCTTCAAGTTCACAACTAATAAAATAAAACCAATTGGACTGCATGCTGTTCGAGGGTCCTTAACAGCCATAATGTACTGATTCGATCATTAATGAACAGTTGGTGTTCTACGTATTCAGTCCATCGTTGATAGCAAGCAACTTGGCCGACACAATTACACTCAGCAGTCTGGTTACTTTGTGAGTTAAACCCACTTTGAAGCTTCCCTAAACGTCCTAGCGCAAGAGCTGACGAAATCTTTGTTGTTTTACTGTTTTAGATGGTTCATGCCAGTGAACATTCTCCTCACATTCATTATTGGCTCGGCTCTCGCTTGGGTACTGATAAAACTCACAAGAACGCCCCGGCATCTCCGAAGCCTTGTCATAGGTTGCTCTGCAGCAGGTATTTGTATATGGAACATTCTCTTCCTGATTGTATGGTTGTATTAGGCTTAAATTATTACAATTTTTCAAATCCAGCAAGCATATTACTTGAAGTGATAGATCGTTCTGAAATTCAGCTCACCTCTTTTATATTTACGATTCACCACTATAGTTCATCATTCATTGTTTTTAGGAAACTTGGGAAACTTGCTCTTGATTATAATTCCTGCTGTCTGCACCGAGACAAATAGTCCATTTGGAGATTCATCCACCTGCTCTACTTATGGTGAGGCATATGCCTCCCTGTCTATGGCGGTATTCCTTTCTATCACACTTCTGTCTTTTCCATTAAATTCCTCCAACCGTACTTTATAGTAGCCAATGTTCGATGATCAAATTGTCACAATTGGTAGATAGTCCCAGTAATATATTTGCTCTGACTTATCTAACTTGTTGGTATCATACTACCAATATATAGTATGTCAACATTTAACAAAACTTGCATTGAATTTGCTCGTTCTTTATACAGCCCCTTTCATCTTGGTTATCGAATCATCTCGATTTTCATTTCAGATAGGGGCTATGTACATATGGACCTATGTGTACACCCTCATGAGGATGTCTGCAGAGAAGAGAGCTGAAGAAACGGACTCGAAGGATGCCACAGCAAGCCTAAATGCTGATGGAGCAACTTCAAGTGGACTTCCAAAGATCATCACAGAACCATTACTTGCTCCAGAGAATTCTCCAAGCCCTAAGGACTGCATTAGCCGAGATGAGATTTATCAAATGACGTTCAACGGAAAAACAAAGGTATGACATCGATTTTGAAAGACAGAACTTTAGTTGGACAGTTATGGCCTATAATTGGTTGATGATCTCACTGTGAAAATAATATTCTGAAGAATATGTCAACTTGAGAATTCACTGTATCGTCCAATTAAAGAACAATTGAAGTTTGACGAATGGCAAGTATGTTTGTAAGTTAAACCTCACGGAAGGCTCTTTCAGTAATCCTGGAGGAAGTCTATACGTATCTCATTACTTTTCTCATAAGGCTATTCAGGAAGCAGATAATAAATCGTGTTAGAAGATGGTAGTCAGGGAGACGGTTTTTCCTCGATATGCTTAACTTTTTCTTTAGGTTTTAAGATTTTGACAACTACAATCATCTGAAATAGGTAAAAAGTCAGGAGAGTAGCAAAGCAACTGAAATACTATCACTAACTTCCACCTCATGCTTCCCTTTTGTTATATCCTACTCATGTTCATTGTACAACTTTAGCAAACAACGTCCAGCGGTAAATTCTGTTTCCTTATGGTGCAAACCATTTGGTAATGTATGTATGTATTCTCCAATTAAAAGCAACCGCCTCCGTTATACCCTTTGTGTAACGATATTTCTTTATCCCTTTTGTATCATATAAATGTCCAATGAGTTTACGCAACATTCATGGATTTTAACTTTCTTCATTCTCTTGTTAGACATCATTCCTCAAGAAGATCTGGCAGCATATGACAACTATTACAGAGAATATTGACATAAAGAAGTTGTTTGCACCTTCCACAATTGCAGTGGTATGCTCACACTGCTTGTTATATTCTGCCAGTTTCAATTAGTATGCATTCATCAAGCAAGCCAAAAGGATACAAAATTATGGCACTCTTTCATTGGCCAAGAAAAGTTAGCGAGCTGGAGATTGCAATTTCAGGCATACTTCTCACAGCCTTTAAATGGATGTTTCATGACATCGGATTCCGATTTTTAAAAGGATGTATTACAATGTTATCAGGATGTATGAGATTGCATTCTGCTTCTCCTTCTTGTAAAGATTCCAAGTCACTGTGAACATGATCTGCATAATATTACCAAAAATCTGCTGAAATTAGGTGAGACCATGTGCCCGTAAAATGACTTGGAACTGATTGTTTACTGTCTGCTGAAGTACTTGTTACAACTCAAAGCATGAGGGACTCAATATCATTTGAGTCATCCGTCAGCCTCACCGGCCTCTTATATTTTCCAACTGACTTGTGCTTTATACTCTAAGGGCATTGTGCAATCAAAGAAAGAACATAAAACCAAAGAGATGACGGGTAGTTTTAATCTAAGCTCCCTTTGTCATCTTCTAACCATATGACTGTAGGCATTAAGGCATGTCTCGAGAGACATTTAAGACAGCTCTCTGTATAGTGTTTAAATGCATTTTTTTTTTTTGGTCGAAATAGTGTTTAAATGCTTTGAAGTTTAGTAAAATGGCAGAAAGCATGCCATCCGTTCCTCATGCAGCACTTCTGTGCCAGCAAGAAACATTCACTAATGTGGCTAGTTCATATTTTTCTTCTTTAGATTATCGGTTTCATCATTGGAGTAGCATCTCCAATCCGGAAACTCATAATTGGTGATGATGCTCCTCTGCGAGTGATCTACACTGCGACAGACTTGCTAGGGTAAGATTTCATGACAACAATTTGCTCTGCTTCTCATCAAAGTAACTTGGTTTTCAGTAACCAGAGCCTCTTGCATGAAATTCCACATCTCTTTCTTGCCTATCTAAATAAGAAATTTCACATCCTCTAATTACTTTAAGGTATGCTGCACAGGGAGGCTGCAATTCCATGTATCACTCTGATAATTGGAGCCAATCTTTTAAGAGGTAAAGTTTGAAGGCGAGTTTGATTTATCTTAGGCTTGAACCTTTTTTAACAGCACTTCCAGGATTGAGTGACAGCGCCCTTACAAAATTCATCTTGTTCTGCTTGACGAATCAGGTTTGAAGAGATCAAATGTTAATCCCGTAGTTATTATAGGGGTTATCACGATCAGGTATATTGTGTTGCCATTGATTGGTATTGTTGTCGTTAAAGCTGCTCACCACTTTGGCATGGTTGGATCAGACGCGCTATATCAGTTTACCCTCATGCTTCAATATGCCCTTCCGCCTGCAATGAATGTTGGTAGGTCATCTCTCCCTCTCTATTTGTGATTGACATAAACAATTTATCCATTTGCCAACTCTCTTAGCATGCATGAGAGGAGAGGCAGACCCACGTAACTTTTGCAATCTCTAGGAAACACGAACATCGTCATGTCAATCTCACCTTCTAGCAGAACGACCCAATTAGAACTGGAATGATCCATTGCAGCATTAGCTCTAGCACCGGTTTTGACTTGGGAGATTGTTGCAGGTACGATCACACAGCTGCTGGAAGCCGGCGAGAGTGAATGTTCGATCATTATGTTATGGACATACGCTGTAGCATCCTTGAGCCTCACATTCTGGTCTACATTCTTCATGTGGATCGTCTCATGAGTACATCCCATTCGACTTTCCCTTTCCTTTTTTCAAATCCAATGCGAAACCCATGTTGTGGCCTTTCCCCGGGAAGGGCATTAGACCTCAGTAGATCCTTAGATCTGGATGTACTTTTTCTGTCAATTCTTTTGTCGGTAGTAACTGTATCTGACAGATAAGAGAAAAGGATTAAATGATATACCGGTGATTCGTGATTTTCTGTTTATTACTGGTTTGATCTTCTAAAGCATCAAATCTTAACCGCATGGAATCTGTATTCGATATATGCATCCGGTTTCTTCTGTAGTCATTGTGAGACCTTTCTATAGTTAACCAAGAAGTTCTTGCTATTCAGGATTATTGTTATTATATACATGAAGGGACAGATTGCCAGCGTTCCATAGCACTACAAATAGAACAGAGCTTTGTGCTAGTATATCGTGAACATCAGATGGCTAATTGCTTACCCGGTCATGTTTTGGTAACTTAACAATAATTTTTTTGCTCTCACTATTTCTACCCTCTTATTGGCTACCGACACCCTTCTATCATAATGAATTAACTATATTACCCTTGGCAGGTTCCACTCTCGATTTAAGATTATTTCTTACCTTTTTTCTTCTTTTTCTTTTGTCCCAATTTTATTAAAAATAAAACTACCTACATCCCCTTTCAAACAACTTTTTTTATCCATTCTAATTGCATTTTCCATGCCCATTAACATTTCAACATTTTCTATCTTGTTTGTCTTCTTCTAAACTTATCTGCCAATTGTTAACTTTATTTCTCGAGATAATCCTCATGATTATGAATTTTTTTGCTTCAATTTTACAAGAATTTGCTCAAAGATTGAATATGGTGATCGAGAAATATACACAATTTACTCATCTTCCATTGTATTGTTTTTTGTTGTACAGTCATTAAGGAAGACAATGTTGGAGAGGGCCCAAATTGCTTAAATGAGTCTATTGATGATGAAATTATAAATGGAGTACAACAATCAATCACATGAATGAGTTCATTTGGAGCTTCTCACACTAAACATTGAAAATAATTTATGTGTCTTTTAAGTGACGAATGGCTCTTTTATTAGTGTTAGGTAAAATATTTTCAAAAGAATAATTTTCTTTAAGGGACCCAAGCAGTTGAACAAACAATATCTTTTGTTAAGTTACATAAGTAGATTGTTATTATTGCAGTAGATAATTTTGTTTTCTTTGATGATTCGACGAAAACTTTGATACATTTGACATTGACAAAAATATATATTTGCAAATGGTTTGAATGGTTTGTCTTATATTTCTATAACAATTGTCATAATTTCTTGTCAACAGCTAATAGTATCATGTAATTAGGGTTAGGACACTAGGAGTGCCATAACTTTCGTACGGCGCTCATTTTGGTGCTAAAACTTTTTTTTCGCTCACTTGAGTGCCACATTGGAGTAAAATTGTTCAGTTAAGTGCCACTTCCAGCCAAAAATCGTTCAGTTAAGTGCCAAAATGCATACGTGGAATTTTTTAATGATTTTTCTTCTTTTTTTTAATAAATTTCGACACCAACGTGGACTTTTCAGGCAAAACGACGCCGTTTTTACTCTTTTTAAAAAAAATTCGATTTTTTTTTTGCTTTTTTTGTTTTTCTTTTTTTTTAGGGCCGGCAAGGGCCACCGGTGACCCTCACCGGCCTTAAAGAAAAAAAATCAAAAAAATCAAAAAAAAATTCAAAAAAAAAATCAAAAAAATTAATAAATATATTAAAATATATTAAAATATTGTTCATCGGCGCCACGTCAGCTTTTTCGGCGGCCACATCAGCTTTTCCGGCAACCACATCAGCTTTTCCGGTGGCCACGTCAGAATTGGCACTCAAGTGAACGTTTTTTAAAACTTGTGGCATTCAAATGAGTGAAAAAAAAAATTTTGGCACCAAAGTGAGCGCCGTACGAAAGTTATGACACTCCTAGTATACTTATCCCCATGTAATCAAGGCAAAATTAGTATTTTATATAATAATGTTTTCGTGAGCATTTTCTTTTGCCTCTGCATTATAATAATGGATGCTTAGAATTTTTTTATGTACTTCATTTTGTCATTTTTTTAAAAAAAATTTCAAATATACCTTTTAAAATATCATGCAATGATGGCATGAAAAATAAATAAAAATTGGGCTGTTAGATTCACCGAATAAAATGATAGTTGAGTAGTTATAATACACAAAGCATAACATAAAGACATATATTAAAATTATAAATAAACGAAATGCATGCTAAAACTAGTAGATCGACTCTTTTCACTCTTAATTGTGCTTAGGTTATTTTTAAATAATAGTTCTCTAGTATAAAAAAGAGAAATATATAACTCATTAGCATAATATATAGTTAGACATCTACTAAACAAACTATTTTTTGGAAAGGAGGGACGCCAAATTTATTCCAAATGGTGAAAGAATAGAAAAAAAACCAAAAAAAAGAAAAGTATGTAACAAATAATGCGGATCCCACATTTAACCTTAGTAATGTTGTTTAAGAAGAGCGTGAGTAATTTTGTCTCTAGTAAAATTGAAACAAATGAGAAAGTAGAAACAAGATGTAAGAAATCATCTTAAATCAAAAGTGAGACCGAGATAATTTAGTCAATTTAATATAATAGGGAGTGTCAATAACCAATAAGGGAATGTAAATAGTATGAGCCTAATTTTTTAAACAAGCACCACCATTTATCTATTAATCGAAGTTTACATATGTTTTAATAATGGACTGATGTTTATTTTTATGGGTTATCAACATATTAACATTACCAATTGTTATTCAAAATTACCAACTTTAATTTAATCGATGCACTGATTTCGTCCCCTTAGCAATAACTTTTAATAACTTAAACCCTTGCCAATTTTTAGACATTTCCTCGTACTTTCAAGACTATCAACTACTTTAATAATTTACCAACATTTTTTTCTTATGACCTACTGACACATTTGAAGTTGCTAACTTTTTTTCTAAATCATCAACCATAATTTGATAGGAAATTACCAAAAAAATCATAAATCTATCTAATTGTGTCAATTCAGTCGTAAACTTTTTTTTATTTTACTAATTGACTCATAAACATATTATATCCGTGCCAATTCAATCTTCCCAACCAATTTTGGCACGCTAGAACTAACATGGATGTTAACCATTCTACATGGTGTCACCAGCGATAACGTGGACAATTTTTAATAATACTTTTAATAGTTTTTGAATTTTTATTTTTTCTCTTTCTTCCTTTATTTTTTTTTTCTTTCTCTTTTTTCCCTTTGCTTCCTTCTTCCTCAAGCCGGTTGCTAGAAAAGGTAGGGCCATGCGAGCAAGCCTTGCCATGGCTAGGCAAGGCTCAATCTCACCAATTGAGCCTTGCCCAGCCTCTGGCATGGCTTGCACAAGGCCAGCAAGGTCCCTCATCGACCTTACCTTTAGCTAGTTGCAAGCTAGCAATTGGCCAAAGGAGGAAGGAGGTGAAAAAAAAAAGAATTCAAAAAAATAGTAAAATATCATTAAAAATTATCCACGTCAACACCGGTGATATCATGTAAGATGATCAGTGTTCATGTTAATACCAACAGACCACCAACCGACCAAAGTTGGCTAGATGGACTAAATTGACACGAATAAAAGGTTTATAACTCAATTGACAAAAACAAAGGTTTATGATTTAATTGATATAGTTTAAGACATTTTTGATAATTTTCCTTAATTTGACTAATGTTGATAAAATCATCTCATTAAGATGCTTACTAATTTTAGTCACTTACCATCATTTTATTTTGTTAGATTTGAAAAGCACGACACTTTCACATCTTCAAAATTTACCCATTATTTTAATAATTGAACAATATTTATTCTTATGACATATCAACGCATTTGAAGTTACTAGCTTTTGTTTAAATTTACCAATTTTAATTTGATTGAGATACCAACATTTGTCACATTAAGTTGTCCCACCGAGTGGTGATGGTGCTGAGTTCCAACCCTTGTAAATAGCATGGTCGAAAATCATGTATAATACTTACCTTTATCAAAAAAAAAAAAAAAACATTTGTCACATTAATATACCGACTTTGGTCTTCGACCAACTTTTTATGTTGCCTGATATTGAGAAATACCTACATATGTTTATACTCTCAAAATTGCCACCCACGTCAATGATCTAACAAGCATTTATTTTTGTGAGATAGTTCTTACTAACTTTTATTCAAAATTATCAACCTTAATTTGATTGATGTACCAACATTCATCATATTGAACTAATTTGCCTCGCAAGAATTTTTTTCTATCTAGTTTGGCTATGAAAAGTATCAATTTTTCTTTATACATACAACGTTACCCAGACCAAAGGACTTATTTTAGCATTAGCGAAAAAACTACAATAGGGGGTCACCCCTCATCCGCGCTCATGGTGAGCTCCCTAACTCTCATTCTCTTGTCATTTTCATTCATTTATGGAAGCTGTCATTCACAGTCTTCTCATGACCGCACGTGCCACGGTATAGCCCGATGAAATGCTCCGACTCCATATCTCTAATTGCTATTTTTAAAAGGGACAAGTGCCTTAAGAATTGTAGTCCTAGAACTTATAAAAAGTATAATTACGTTATCAAATTTACGAAAACTCAACTAGTCAAATTGGTACAATCAAATTTTTCTGTTAACTTGATTCAATTAGACTAATAAAAAATGCTAACATTGCTTTTTTAATTATTTTATCTCTTCTATGCTTTTTTTTTTAAAATTTAGTTGAAAACCTTTTTATGATTTGGCAACGTAGATATTTTGGCTAATTTTAACTGAAAATCACTGGCGTATACACCATAGGTAGCCTTGTACTAACATGGAATATTTTTGTAATTTTTTACAATTTTGTGATTTTTTTTCCTTTTTCCTTTCATTTAGATTTTTTTTCCTTTTTTTTTTCTTTTCTACTTCTCTCCCTTGGTTGTTAGAGCCTCTATGATGGCCGATGAGAAAGGTCGATCCTTGTCGGAGGTCAATAAGGGTGGCCCTCGCCAAATCTAGCAAGAGGCCAGTGAGGGTGTCATGGTCTTTACCTATGGTCTACAAGGGAAATAGCGAAAAAAAAAATGAAAGGAAAGAAAAGAAAAAATCAGAAAATTTATAAAAAAAAATTTCAAAAATTACCTACGTCACCATTAACCATTCCATTTAGGATGGCCAACATTGGTGAGATCGGCGTGTTAGCGATTTTCGACCCATGATGTATAGTCAAAACTCAACTTGAAATGCTATATTGGTCAATTGTCCAAATGTTTATGATTTCATTTACATTTAAAACTAAAATCACATTCTAGAATAAGTTTAGAATCGTTTATTTAAATATTTCTTTTCTACGGCCGCCTAAAGCCACGTAACAGTGAAAAGCAATGATTTCCAAAGGGAAGAAAAAAATGGAAAGTCATTTAATTAGGTTTTTTTTTTTTTGGTAAGGTTTTTCTAATTTTTTTTTTTTTTGGGTAAGGCATTTACATTTAGGTATATCGTGTGCATGTGCTAAAAGCCAAAAAACCTACTCTCGAGATGAGACCATCCGTTCATCTTTGTCTATATAGTCAGCGGGGAACGCCACAGGCGATGACTCTTAAGCTGGCTCTTTGCTCCTCCCATGAAGAGCGCCATCAAAGAGAACAGCCCTGATCAGCACGAACTCAAGCGAAAGCCCGGAAGACGGCGTCGCTTTGCACCTGCCTGCCGCCCCCGTCTTTTAGAGAGGATGATGAATAGGGGTGATTGATTTCCGATCCAGTCCACTTTAATGGAACCAACTACTTTCATTTTTTTTCATTAAAGAATGGCCATGTATAATGAAAGAGGTTGAAAAATCTTAAAATATTGACGGAAGTGACGATGAGTGAAAAATTATTGTACCATAACTTGTGATACCATTGGGCAAAATAATATTTAGTTTACATAATACTAATTTTTTTGAAGAATAATTATAATAAAAAAAGATATGTGCAGTTGGTTTGGTTTGGTTCCCCTGGACACTATTTTCACTTTTAGGAACCGAGAAACAGGCCAACACTCCCAAAAATCAGACATTATTGGCTAGTCTAGTCTAATTCAAGCGGTTCCCAATTTGGGCGGTGTGTTTTGCATACCCCTAATGATGATATGAATGATCTCTAAAGTTGTGAAAAATGTGTAATTTGATCTCAGAACTTTCAGTTTGTTTGATATCATCTCCAAACTTTTATCCAATATGCAATAAAGTTCCTAAACTTTCAATTTGTTCAATATAATCTCTAAAATTTTGGTATATATTCAACTTAGCCCCTGAACTATATAGATACATTCATTAATGTCTTGAACTTAAATTAATAAAAGGACAACATTGAATATCTTTTTATGATTTGGGGATTAAATTGAACACGTATTTAGAGAGCACTTTGAAAATTTTGAAAGTTAGGGACCACGTGACACATTGAATGAAAATTGAGGGATCACATTATACTATGTCAAAATTTATGGATAATATGTTTCATTTTTCTTTATTAAAGGCGCGGCTACGGTACAAGAAGTTTGTCCTATTTGTGCATTATTACGCGGCGATCCACACGCTCGCCATGCACGCCACGTCCCACGTCCACCGGAGACACTCGTCGTCGCGCATGCGCTTCCTTCCCTGCATCCCCCACGCGCCGCATCCTCATCCTCTTCCGAGTTCCGATCACTCTCTCTCTCTCTCTCTCTCCCCTCCAGCCTACATATACACATGCACGCATTGCTCTCCATTGTAGACAGAACAGCAAAAGCAAGATGGCGCTCAAAGCTCGCCTCGCGGTACTACTCACTGTCCTTTTGCTCTCTCTCCTCCTGGCCCGGGCCCCGGCCAAGCAGGACCCGGAGCTGAAGCAGTGCCGGCACCAGTGCAAGGTCCAGCAGCAGTTCTCCGAGGAGGAGCAGCGGCAGTGCGAGCAGCGGTGCGAGGACTACTACCGCCAGAAGAAAGACCGCGAGCGGCAAGAGCCGGAGGAAGGCCCGGCGGCCAAGGGCGACCCGAAGCAGCTGCAGGAGTGCCAGAAGCAGTGCGAGAGGCGAGAGCAGAAGGGACGGAGCAAGGAGCAGTGCCGACACCGCTGCGTCGAGACGTACGGACGGAAGGGAGAGGACCAGCCGCAGAGGATGAGGGAGGAGGAAGAGGAGGAGGGAGGGAGGAAGTTGGTTGGTGAGAGGAACGACGAGGAAGAGGAGGAGGAGGAGAAGGAGGAGGGACAAGAGATGGAAGGACAACAGGAGAGCGATAATCCATACGTCTTCCAGCAAGAGCGCTTCAAAACCAGAGTCGAGACCGAGCACGGAAGGGTCAGCGTGCTCCCCAAGTTCACCGAGAGGTCGAAGCTCCTCCGCGGGATAGAGAACTTCCGGCTCAGGCTGGTCGAGGCCGAGCCCGAAACCTTCTTGGTCCCGGCCCATTGGGACGCCGCCGACGTGGTTCTCTTCGTCGCCAAGGGTACGTAATCACAAGTTCAGTCAGCTAGCTAGGGAAGTGAAGGCTACTCGAATTCGACTTGGATATGACATGAGTTCTTGTGATGGTGTGTGCGCCTGTGCGTGTAGGAAGAGGTACAATCACTATGGTGCAGGAGAACAAGAAGCACAGCATCAACATAGAGGAAGGCGGCATAGTGAGGGTCGAGGCCGGGACTCCGGTCTACCTGATTAACCGGGACCAAAATCAGAAGCTTGTCGTCGCCGAGCTCCTCCGGCCAATCAACCTCCCCGGCCAATATGAGGTGATCATCTCATTCTTCACGTCAAATCGTTCAAAGTTTTCCTCTAATTAATGCGGAATTTTGGAGATATTGATTTCTTTTGTGTTTTGGTCAATTCGTGCTTGCAGTCGTTCCATGGAACTGGTGGTCAGAACCCTGAATCATTCTACACGGCGTTCAGCTGGGAGGTTCTTGAAGCAGCGTTGAAGGTAATGAATTCGTTTCATACATGATGTTCTTCGTTGGAGTAATTGACTGGTGCCTTAATCTTTTTTGTCTCGGAACTTTAATCGTGCATGCGAAGACCGGTCAGGACAAGTTGGAGAGGCTGTTCGGGCAACAACAGCAAGGAGCCATAGTGAAGGCCTCGAGAGAGCAGATCGAGGCCTTGAGCGGGCGCGAGGAAGGCGGCCTGTGGCCCTTTGGCGGCGAGTCACGCCGCTCGAAGGGCTCAAAGGGCTCCTTCAACCTCTTCAGCAAGCATCCTTCCCAGGCGAACCAGCACGGCCAGTTGTACATAGCCGATAAAGACGATTTCAAAGAGCTGAAGGACGTGGACGTCATGATCTCCTTCGCCAACATTACACAGGCACGAATTGCATTTGTGAATAGGCTTTCGAAAGATGAAACTTAATGTTTTTCGTTATGTCTTGCGTTTCTTCATCTGATAATTGCATGTTAGGTATTAACATGCTCAATCCAGCCGTGCATTAGTGTTGTTCATTAATTAATTTCGTATCTAACGACGGAAACCTAAAAAATGGGCAGGGCTCCATGTTCGGTCCATTCTACAACTCCAAGGCCACCAAGATATCCTTCGTGACCGAAGGCGAGGGCTACTTAGAAATGGCATGCCCCCACCTCTCGTCCAAGCACTCCCGCCACCACCAGCAACAAGGCAGCGGCGGTCCCACCTACCAGAAGGTGCGGGCCCGGCTAAGGTGCGGCACCACCTTTGTCGCCCCGGCAGGTCATCCTGTGGCAGTCATCGCGTCCCAGAACAGCAACCTCCAGATCGCGTG
The DNA here is from genome assembly GCA_014858505.1 of Corymbia citriodora subsp. variegata. NCBI lineage: Eukaryota > Viridiplantae > Streptophyta > Magnoliopsida > Myrtales > Myrtaceae > Corymbia > Corymbia citriodora. The sequence goes on from CM026418.1 coordinate 23,803,836, forward strand.
CTTCGAGGTCAACGCCGAGGACAACGTCAAGTACCCTCTCGCGGGGAAGAGGAACATAATCAGCCTGATGGAGAAGGAGGCGAAGGAGCTGGCGTTCAACTTCCCGTCGAGGGACGTGGACCGGATCTTCGGGAGCCAGGACGAGGAGTTCTTCTTTGCCGGGCCGGAGAAGCCTCAAGAGGAGGAGAGCGAGGAGAGCGAGGAGGAGGGGAGAGGCTATGAGTGAGGCGGTCTCCCTGTGACGAGTACGTGGATGGCGAGTGATCAGGTTTTGTTTATGTGAATATAGAATGTGTACATAGGAGCTACTTCGGAAGGAAGGGAAGATGTGGATGTACTCAGAGAAGCTTAACATAAATAAGACGAATGCGATCCCGCTGATCTTTTGTCGAAGGTTTTGGGGTCTGTTCTCTCGTGCAGAATGGTGTCCTGATTAGTTCAAAGCAATTAGAGAAAGTTCAAGGAGATACTTGCCTCCAGCAGAATCTCAGGCAGAGCTCACTAGGGGTGTTCATCAGTCCATGGACCGGCCCAATCCTGTTGGTCTTGGTCCGGTTCCTAAGAAGAATTCCTGTTGGTCTTGGTCCGGTTCCTAAGAAGATTGGGTCGATATCAGTATATGATCCCTATACCAGTACCGTGCAAGTTGGACCAATCCCGCTGGTCTTGGTCCGGTTCCTAAGAAGATTGGGTCGGTCCTTGGTCCTATGATCCCTATACTGGTCCTTGGTCCTATGATCCCTATACTAGTATATGATCCCTATACTGGTCCTTGGTCCTATGATCCCTATATCAGTACCGTGCAGATTGATCCAACCTTAATTTTATATATTATATAGTTAATATATTTTTTATAATATTTTTTATGGTACTGATTGATCCAACCTTAATTTTATATATTATATAGTTAATATATTTTTTATAATATTTTTTATTTATTTTAAACTGTAAATCCTAACTCACATGGCGTCCTCTTCTAATATTTTTGTAAAACCTTGATTTTATATATTATATAGTTAATATATTTTTTATAATATTTTTTATTTATTTTAAACTGTAAATCCTAACTCAAATGGCGTCTTCTTCTAATATTTTTGTTCGTCCTCTTCCAGTATTCTTGTTCTCTTCTTTCTTCTTTATCTTCTTACTATCTAATTTGTCAAGTAAAATCAAAAGAATCGATTTCACTAGTGAATAATCTTGCCCCGCTCGTCGCATGACACTCACCTCGCTCACCTTTGACCACTCATCACTCGACGCTCGCCTCGCTTATTATGCTCATCTCGCTCGCCACTCAACGCTTGCATTGTTTGCCGTTTACCTCTATTTGCTAACCTCACTCGTCGCTAAATAAATCATAAGAAAATAACGTTCTAATTAGAAATCTCACTTGTTTTGCGGTTCCTTAAGTAATCTTAATCATTTTTATGGCATCTACTTTTAGCAAGTGTGAAATTTTTATTGTTGTTTTATTTTAAATTTGTTGAATATGTATTAGTGTTTATAGTTTAGTTAAAATTATGATATATAATTTGAAATAATAGTTTTGACTTTTCATAAATACAAAAAAATAAAAATAAAAAATTATCAATTCGTCTCAGGTTAACTCTAAAACCAGATCGAACCCATTAGATCGGTTCGATCCTCGGTCCTAGGCTCAATACAGTCTGTCCTCGGTCCTAAAAATTGAGGACCAACACTGAGCGAATTGGTCTTGAGGTCAAGGGGTGACCGGCTCAACCCAAACCCTACTCACCCCTAGAGCTCACCGGAGAAAAAGTCATATGAGTTTGACAAAAGGATAAAGATATAAATTTTCATGGTCTCTAAATTGTAGCACCCTTAATGTTAAATGCGATGGTTATATTTTTAATTTTTTCAATATAATATATATTCATTAAATTATATGAAAATGTTTAATATTAATATTTTATTTACTTAAAATTAAGGATAAATATATAAAAAAATATATATGTATATATATATGTATATATATATATATATAATTTAGGGATTTTATTGAAATTCTTGGGATTGCGCAATTCAGAATCCATAATTGTACATTGAATCAAATTTATGGATTAGACAAAAGAGAACAAAAGGTTAAAACGGAGAAAAAAGAGAACAAAAAGGTCACAACTGAGAAAAAGTCAAATGAGTCCGAGGAAGTGTGATGTGAGTAGGGAAAGAAATCTTGTGATTGTCCACCCAGATCTCCTAGTGTCTGGAACTCGGGTAATAATTGGCTTTTTATGTATGGTCTGAAATATTATGCATTAGCATATGGAATTAACTAATCTTGTTGTCCTTATGCTCACTTCTCTCGCCCCATTTTTTGAGCTTTCTATGCCATTATATGTCCTTTTAGTTGTTCTGTCGATATTATATGAATTATATGGCCACATCATCTAATTCTAGGTTGCCGCAAGTTTTACCTGCCCAAGGCGAACCATCCTGGATGAGAGGTTAAAATGTAGAGTACTCAACTGCAGCATGAATTGGAACCTTGCTGCATCAAATTTTCCAGATTTTATTCTGGAAACTTCCCTTACTGCCTTGTCAAATATTACATTTACAAAATTCCTTAGATTGTGCCTCTATGAATCCATTTTCCACTTCGGTGACCCTTTGCAGGCTGGACTAGTGAAGGAGGAACCCACGAAGGAATTTTTAGATGAGTATGCTGGTGTAGTGCTCCAGAAAAATGTGAGAGCTTGTTTGCTTGTGGAGGTAGAACCCTGTAAATCGTTGCTTTGTTATGGTATGAAGTTTGTGACTAAAAAGATATTAGGGTATTTTTCTTTGATTGGGTTTAAGAAAGACTGTTTAAACAACTCAGTAAGCCTTTTTTTTTTTTTTTGTGAATGCGTATGAATCTTTCGGTATTTGATTGAAGATTATCACCTGTCACACCTTGACATGTCTTGTAGAAAGTTCTTATTCCTTTTTGAAATTGCAGTTAGTGAGAAAGATATCTTTAATACTTTGATCGAGGAAAATCCAAGATTATTGAACTGGATTACCCTTTCCAAAAATTCACAGGTATGATGAAAATCACCCTTTACATCCTCCCTCCTCCCCGCCCGCGCCGCCCCCCCCCCCCCCCCTCCTCTTCTCTCCATATTATTCTATTATTCTGGTAGCAGTGGAAATACTCAAACTACTATATCTTTACTCAAAATGGCTTGATGAAAGATTACATAAAATCACTTATTTCTAATGCTATTAGACATGCTTCGACAGATTCTAAAATCCTCTTCTTGATACTCGGTTTAGATCGTCTTTTATTGACACTGGTGAAAGATATTTGTGTGCCTGTTGAACAATATAGATTTTGGTTGTGCAATTCAATTCATTTATAGTTGGAAAAATTTTTGCCCTAACAGTTTAAGCTGTCAAGAAAATTGCCCACAATGTAATTTTAACATACTTCTTAACACTCTCCCTTGTGCGTCGGTCAATGTTGATGAGAGAACTAGGAAGTCTACAAGAGTAATAGATAAAGCTAATTTCCGTACTTTTGTTGTAGGCCAAATCCCAACCTCTGCGTGAGGGGAAGTGTGGCAGAATCTACGTCTTAAACCATGCCCTCATCTAAAAGGTAAATAATTTAGATTATCATAATAGACCAAATTGCTTACTGATCAATCAACTTTTGAAATTTTATTTAATTCCTTTCCATTTGCATGATGACAAAGACACGCATCATAGGTATATGGGGATCGGATACTAAAAATATCTTGCTAATCTCATGGACCAAGTAAGGGCTGAGATAAACTTTTGGTAGGTGATCTAATCATGAGACTTTTTGATAAATGGGGGCATGGGGAATGGAACCCGTGTGCTGCCTGGCAAATGTCTGTTCCTTGATCACCAGGCCAACAGATGGTGATTTCTCTTCTCTTCTTTATGCTGATATCTTCCCTCTTACAGCTCCCTTCAAGGTTTGCTGGATGCTAATAAGGTGTACTAAATAATTTGTATTTATTATGCCTCACAGAGGCACCTCAAATCCATTTTGGCCTAACATTTCTTTCGTCTTCTACAGCAAAGACTGGCTGTCCTGTTCATGCTCTTTGCATTGCATCTTCATTTATAAAGTTTATTACACAATTCACAATCGATTAAAATTACGGATCTCATAAATTGCTGCCAGTTTCAGAAAGCTCCCACAGTTGATTTTGGATCTGATGATGGGCTTATGAAGGTCAATATATCTGAGGTTGGATGTACACCTATTTCTTTTTTCTGATATATCCCTACTGATTGATCTTCTCCTCTGTATAGGCACTTTACAAACTTATTTTTCAGGTCCATATGAGTACTTTTATTGTCAAGTCCCCTTGACATCTGATGCTACTTGTGTCCATTGGAAATGAATCCATGAGATAACCAATCTTGTAATTTAACTAGAAGTAACTGAAGTTTATGATTGTCCACATGTATTTTATTTTTCTGACAAGGCCCCAGGGCCTCTTTCTTGTTGAAAAGAAGTATCATATCCATAATCATATTATGTTAATATTTCATATTTCGTTTTCATATAAATCCATGTACATACTTGTTGGAAATTTCACAGTTTTCACATCCTCTTTTATATGTAAGTGCATGGTAAAAGAGCTCTGCAACCTTTTTATGTAGGTGATTGATATAGAGAAGATGTCCTGGGCACCCAAGTACAGATTAAAAGGAATGATCGATGCTTCTGTCAGAGTAAAAGTTGAATCAAATTCTTCTGGAGTTGTGGAAAAGATTGTGCCTTTAGAGTTCAGATCTGGCAAAGGTCCTAATGGCCAGGCATGTTTATAAGTCTCATTGGTGTTCTTATGGATGTGCCGTTGCAGGACTCTTTTGAAAATTATTTAAGCCATTACATCAGCATCCCATTCTTTTAATTTATAGTTTGTCATTTTTGCAGTCATCAATGGAACATTGTGCACAAGTGATATTGTACACACTCCTTATGTCTGAAAGGTTTGCTAGAATTACCATTTTTTTGACATTCATGCCTTGTATTGGAGCAATGTTTTTCTTATTGTTTTTGTTACTTTCTTTTGTCTATCCACAGATACTTGAAGCCGATTGATTCTGGTCTTTTTTATTACCTCCAGTCAGATCACACACGTGTAAGGTTCAATTTTATCTAGGTTGGTAAAATTTATCTTTGTGGTTGTGTTGTTTTTACTCTCTGCCATGTCAAGTTTGCATTGATGACATGTGTAGGGAATTACTGTGTGAAGATCTGACTTAGTGGGCCTGATCATGCGTTGAAATGAACTTGCTACTTCTATTCTTAAGGTGTTAACAACTCAGCAACTAACCCGATTTTACAGGTCTGCATATTTGTCATCTTTGACAGTGTCTCTTGGTGTAAACACTTTTTCTTAAGTTTTTTTTGTAACTGTTTCCTCAGGGTCGTAGTATTTGCAAAGGTTGTCGGCATATTGATGTCTGCACCCTCTATCACAAGGTAAAACTTTATCCTTAAAACGCCAATAGTTTAGTTTTTTGTTTTCTTTTTCTTTTTTTTCTGTCCAATCCATTAAGTTTTGGATAAGATGCTAGGATGATGTGTCCTAACCAATAGCATTAAGCAAGATCAGATTCCATACTCGTCTTATGAGCCAAGTTAATTTTTTTTTATTCTGAAGTTAGTTAACTTGTTATTTGTCTATGTTCAATTAATACACAGATTTCTTTTATATATAATGACAAATACAATAATCTCAATTTGTCTTGAGGTATATGATGAGTGGAGACTATCTAAATTGACAGATGGTGAAATAGTTCAGTTTTTGTCAGAAATATGGAATTAAAATTTTGCAGTTCTGAAGCTGCCATCCAATCATTTTTATGGGTCCTGGTTAAGACAAGCTGATGTTACTTGTCTCTTGATATTCTTCATTCACTGGTTTACAAATGACTGACAATTTATGCTATATGCCTCCTATTCTAGGCTTAAATCCAAATTATTAGCATCCTAGTTTCTTTCGGAATTTGAATTAACAAGGACATTTTCCATATGGCATGAAATTCTTGCTGCAATATTTAATGCCTCATCCAATGGCCAAAGTGCTCTAGTCATCTCTGTTGTTACCACCCTTGGTTGCTGAAATTATGTACAATTCTACAGGCACATGGGGGAAGCACAGAAACCAGCGGAATGGGCGACCTTTTCAATGCATATACTAACCACTTGCAACTGCGCATTCTGATTTCTTGAGACATCGGGATCGGTTGATTGACTTAGAAGCTAGAGGGCAGAGGTGCAACTAATGATATGGAGTCGCAGTTGATAATTCATAGACAGAGAAATGAACAGATAACTGACTAATGCATTTTGATTTTTCAGCACAGGAAGAAAGAAATACGGAGGTCACGAAATTCAAGACGTGATGAATCTGCTTGTTCCCTTTCTTCTCTTGTTCTCGACACATCAGATAAAGTGACATGTTGCACGCCTTCTAAAGACAACAGGTTTACCTATTGATTCGTGAGTCAGAATTTGACTTCCGAACAAGTGGAAACATTTGTTGGAAATACTCCAAGTGCTGGAGATTCTATGACAACTAGTTTTGCTTGCAAACTTTCTAGGGGAGACATTGTGGTATGATTTTCCTCTGACTTATGTTTCATACCACTTATTGTGTCTTCAGTTCATGTCAATTAGGGAAGAATATAAGTCTCAATCTTAAAGGAAATGAACTTACGCATACATGCCAAATTAGTGGAGTTCATATATTTTATAAGATACTTATTACGAACAACACGTTTCTCTATTTTCCTTTTAATGGTAATCATGGTCTAACTAATACTTCATTTAGATATTGAGCACTGAATCTGGCCGGCGAGCAATTGCCAGTGGAGTCATTTCTGATATCAGAATGTGTGGTTGTACTTATTTATGCTACTAACACTGAAAAAAGCTTCATTTTGTTTTATCTTTTGTTAGTGAGCTCTTAAAACCCTGCGAATTCTTGGTGTCTTTTTCCAAGCGTCTATGGCTTCCAGGACGCAGTCCTCTTTCTGAGGTGCAAGATCTTGTTAATGAGTTATGGCGTATTGACAAAGACGAATTCATAACGTCCTTTGCTGTTATGAGGTACTTGGTTTTTCAATTCTAATTTAGTGGATTGAGTATTTTCCATGTTGGACCGAAACATATGCTTTCAAGTAGACCCATTCTATTCTCTCACTCCAACGCAATATTTGGCATCGAAGTCCTCTGTAGCCTCAATAATGCTCTCATAGGCCATTCCTCCATCAAAGCTCAATACTGCCCATGGATTTTCATTGCTTCCATCATTCAAAGTAGCCTTTGTTTTCCTTACTCTTTGATATACGATACTTGAAGTCCCCACAACAAGAAGAAAGAAGAGTAGGCAACCAAAAGTTGAAATCAAAATCAGCAGTAGTTTTTGGTTTTAGTTGCCTTTCCACCATGTCTTTGTGCAAGGGTCGAGACCAGCAATAACTCCACACAAGCCTTTGTTTCTTCTCACAACTTCAATTGTAGCATTATGAAAGGCTGGAATGTTTGGTAAGGTACCCTCTAGCTCATTGTACGATATGTCAATGGATATCAAGCTTGCCATATCATCAAAGGTTGATGTGATGGAACCCAAGAGTTGATTGTGTGAGAAATTGAGTGTTTCCATTTTGTACAATAGCCCAAGTTGTCTAGGTATATCTCCTGTGGGCAAATTTTGACTCAGATCGAGAATTTGAAGAGATTGAAGATTCCAAATCTTGACGGAATACTTCTGTCTAGATTTTTTTGGCTTAAATTCAATATTAGAAGCTTTGAACACTCGCCAAGTTGTCTAGGAATTGAGCCACTTAGGTTATTTCTGGCGACGTTAATTATTGATAGATTAGACAATGTTCCAAGCTCTCGAGGTGTGCAGCCTATGACATGATTGTCATAGAGAGAAAGCTCTAGAAGAGACTTAAGTTTTCCTAGATCTTCGGGAATTTCCCCAACGAGACTATTTGAAGAGAGGTCGAGTACATGCAATTGGGTCATGCTGCCAAGGTCAAAGGGTATAACGCCTGAGATTCAAGTGTTGGAGATTTTTAGGCTCATAATTGTTATATTCACCCAATTTAGGTGGTGGCTCATCATAAAGTTCATTGTTGCTCAACTCAAGCTAATCTAAGTAAGGGTATGTGCCAAGACCCTCGGATATATCTCCCTGGAGTTGGCTGTTTTGGAGCCTAACTCTATACAAACTCGTGCAGTTTTTGAGGCCTAGCGGAATTGGACTAGTGAAGTGATTGTCACTCGCAGAAAATTTTTGAAGCGCTCGACCACTACAAATATCTTGTGGCAATTAGCCAACAAACTTATTATTGGCTAGCTGTAGGTTTGTGAGCTTGCTTAAATTACCTATAGTGGATGGAATCGAGCCAGAGAGATATTGTTACTCATAAGCACGAGAATAGCGAGAGATCTGACCATTCCTAGTTCTTCGGGAATAGGACCAAACAACTTAATTTGGTAAAGTTGAAGGGTATTCATATTGCTCAAATTCCCTATGGAGGATGGGATGGGACTTGTTAAATCATTAGCTAGCAGTTGAAAATCTATGAGGTATCTCATTTCTCCAACTTCCGAAGGTATGAGGCTAGAAAGTTGGTTGTCATAGAGGTAAAGGGATGCCAAATTACTCAAATTTTGCTAAAGCTATAGGGATGGATCCATTGAGATAATTGGCAGATAAGTCGACTGAGAGACCCCAACCTCCCTATTTCCTTTGGAATGGACCCGACAAGTTCATAACTAAAAAGCCATAACTTCACCAAGCTGCTCATGTTTCCGATGGAAGAAGGAATAGGACCAGCAATGCAGTTCTTCGCTATGTTGAGAAAAATGAGACACTCGAGCCTTCCTATTTCTTTAGGGATGAAACTAGAAAGGCTATTAATTGAAGGTACAGATCAGTCAAGTTGCTCAAGCTCACTTTCTCATTGGGAATTGGGCCAGTCAAATTATTATCCCTGAGATCAAGAACTTGTAAAGATCGCAATGATTCGAGTATTCCTAATTTTTTAGGAATGAAACTAGAAAGCTTATTATATGGGAATTGGGCCAGTCAAATCATTATCCCCAAGATCCAGAAGATGTAAAGATCACAATGACCCAAGTTCAATTGGAATGTTTCCTGAAAGGTTATTTCGAGATAAGTCTAGCCGAATAGGCTTGGAAAGATGGCCAATGCTTGAAGGGATGTTCCCGAAGAACTGATTGTTGGTAAGCTTAAGGGTGACCAAGTTGGGGAAATAGGAAAAATTGAGATGGTGAAGCATAACACGTATGGTAAAATCTGAAAGGTTCAAGCTCGCAACGCTCCCCAAAGGATCACAATCGATTCTGCGCCAGGAGCAAGGGTTGCTTCCATTCCATGATGACAAAGTATAGCGACTCCCGCTGTCTAGCTTAGACTTCCTTGTTAGGAGTGCCTCCACTTCCTCATTTACCGTATGGTTACTAGCATCAGCAAGGCCTACTAGAGAAGAGCTTCAAGATGAAGCAAAACAACGCATTTGTTGCATGAGCAATAGAAGAAGGCAAGCGAGGAACAACATTGACAGTTGTTTCTGAGACGAGGCCATGAGAAGTTTTAGGTTATATGGGGTGGGCTTTTCTTCGTTTTTAGGTGCGTATGTGTTATGATGGACTAATTATAACCCACGTATTTAAAGAAGAATCGACACCACCAAGTCAACAAACAAGTCAATTATCACTGCCTCTCAGTGAATTACAGAAAATATCAAGTTTCTTTTTAGGGAGATATTACACAACTCTTTTGAAATTTGGGAGGTAACACGCATTTTCTCCTAAACTATTGAGTATTATGCAATTACTTTACGAACTCTCATTTGTTACAGTCGTTATTTCCTTTATATTTTTTGGTAATATGTGCGATGCACATCGTATACTTAATATGTGTGGCCCTTTATTTGCAGAGACTTATTAATCTTTCAAGAATTGGGATGTAAGTCCACAAAGCGAGAACTTAATCCTGCAGAAATATAATCCCAACCTGCTTTAATAAATAATGAATCCGTTGTAAAGAAAAGCATTAAATTCAACAAATGCACCACAAAGTCCTATATTCGGTTTTCTTTGTCTTTTTCAGAAATACTAATAAGTGTTTTGAGCTATATTTTCTCTTCGTTTTCGTGTAGAGATCGTTATCAGCCATCATCAAGAAAAATATATTTTGGCGTGGTGTGTTATAGGCTCAATTGGGTAAATCTTCCCTGATCATAAGATGATTACCATTTCATGTTTTGGTTGAAACGTGTATTCTAATATGCAGTTAGCACGGTCAAGAAATTTTCTGTCGGCAACGAAAGATGCGATACAAGAAGAAGTGCCACAAAAGTCACATCCCACCAGAAGTGATGGTGATTTTGGAGGAGAATCCTCCACGCACTGAGACAGCATTTCGGACCAACAGAAAAGAAACACGGTATTGAAGAAGACTGGACAATTTCGCAATATGGACTGACCCTCGACATCAATGGAGGACTTAACCACCTACTCCATTTTCCTTGGTCCACAATTTCGCAATTTTGAATTCAAGGATTTACGATAATGTCGTCCTTGTATGTAATAAAGCTACGTTACTGTGAATCGATGAATGAAAACAAGGGACCGGAGACACAAGACAAATGTGGATACCAAAAGACCCAAAAGTCGGAAAAAGAAAGAAAAAAGAAAAAGTTAAACTAATCAAAACAAAGCTCTCGATACTTGCTTGATCATATATGTGATGGGAGCCATTACAATTCGCATAAATATTCGATCATTATCATGTCCACACGGCTTTAATGTTTCTCCATGCTATACATTCATATCGGTCCGACTCCAAACAGTTTTAATTCTTTGAGAAAAGATAATTTCTCTAACCCGATATCACGACAAAGGTCACCATTATAGATTTGAAACTCCTTATTTTAGCTCTTCCTATTTCTATTTGGCTTGTTTCTGTAACATCCTGAAATTCGAGTCCTTTTTGGGAGGAACGAGCGTTAATTTCGTCAATGCATTGTTGGTTGATCTCACTCGGAACTGATCACTCCTGAGATACTGACCTTAAGGGGAAAGGCTAATGAGGACAGAACTCGTGCGACTAAAGAACCTGACCTGGGAAAACGACTCGACCGTGAGACTTGCGTAAGGACGATCCTGTAGTCATGCAGGCCGATTTCAGGGACGACTAGAAGTCGGTTCGTGGGCAGAACATAATGGGACGACGGGTGATTCCGTCTACTGTTATCGAACCCGCAAATGGCCCTATGTCGATCCTTGGTAATCGTGTACTTTGAAATAAGAATCGATTCTTCGCAATTTCATGTAGTCAAGGACGTCCATGTGTCGAGAAGTCTTGAACGTGAATTGGCACGAGTCGGTTACGCGTGAATCCTCAAAGCCGCCTGTCAGTCTGAGCAGTACCAAAATGTCATTCGGGCGAAATGGACATAGCATGAGAATCCAGTATTGGACTTCGAATTTTCGGGAATGTTCGAGAAGGACTTTTGGACGATGCTTCTTAGACAGTCGACACTGCCGGTTGAGCCGAGTATTTGGAAAAGGGATTTTCGGACCAAGAAAACGAGCCTATGAGGACGTGGGCCGGGCAAAATCAGTGTGGGCCTCACGCCCAAGGTGGGACAGCCACCATGGAAGGTCCAAGGCAAGCAAGTGAGCCCGTTGGGCCAAACCGACCCTTTACCCTTCCGAGCCCATTGTTTAAAACCGAGCCGATTCAAGCCCAATAAATTCCCGAGCCCGTTCCTATTCATTTTCCAGCCCATTTCCTAGGCCCGCCCCTCCATTTTCAGCCCAAGGACAGATTAGGAAATGTGCAAGGTGGAAATGACCAAAATGCCCTTGGATATTTTGAAGAAAAGTCAAAAAGAAGAAAGAGAAGATGAGGTCATTTTCTTGACAAGTGGGGCAAGCATTGAAGGCTTTGATAAGCCTTATCCTTCAGCCTTCACTTCACTCTCTCTCTCCTCTTCATCTTCCCTAAACCGCACACCCTTCTCTCCCATGGTTTTCCTTCATTCCTTCTGTTTTTCAGTTCTGACCTTTCACCGAAATCTGAGTTGTTCATTGCCTTCCCGTTGGAATCTCGTCTCGTTCCACCCGCCGTTGTGTTCAGAAGACGAAAACCGTTCAGATAGCGTCGGCATTTTTCCGAACGGAGTCTCCGGCCGTCCTGTACGGCCGCCGGAAGTCGCTGGTCGCCGGACCGTCACTGTTCCGCCTGCAGCAACTTTGTTCCGCCTTTTCACCTGTTTTTCTTCCATTCCAGCCAAACCACCGCCCATACCAGCCACAAGTGGTTCCCCCTCGACCCCCAGGTGCCGTTGGTCGCTGGCCCGCCGCTCGCCGGAGCTCCAAGCAGCCCATTTTCCTCCGGTCAGCCACTTTCCTCCTATGCAGTCAGTTTTTCCAGAGTTGCAGAGGGATTCCGGGGCTGTTGCTGCTGTGTTGAGCCCGGGACCGCCTTGGATCGTCGTGAGTGAGGTCCCCAGGTGTCGGGTTCGTTGCCGCCGCCGCGCTCGTGTCGCCGGCCCGCTTAACGGGTGAGTTTAGCTCCTAATCCCTATTTAGTGCCTAAACTTGCTTAGGGTTGGTTAGTTAGTGTTAATCTTGGTTTAAGGGGTTTAATTAAGTTGTATTAGCCCTAAGATAGGTGGTTAGATAGATGGTTAAGATTAGATTAGCTTAATTTTGCTTATTAGGCTTAATTGTGCTTAATTTGTGATTAATTGTGTTTATGTGATTAATTAAGCATGATTTGCTTTAATTGAATTGATTAATTGTTTTAATTAATGTTTTGTTTAATTTCTGGATTAAATGTTTTAATTAATTGAATTTCGGAAAAATCACTGTTCACAATTACTGTTCACGATTACTGTTCACGATTACTGTTCACGGCACTGTTCATGCAGAAGTTAAATTTTGGCTTATTTTGATGTGCTATTGATTGTTATGATTAATTGAAGTGCCGATTGTTAATTATACTCGTGAATATTGATAAAATGCGTGATCGAGTGTTGGTTGGATTTTGGATTTTGGAATTGTCTAGTGAGACCACATGACATATTGCGTGGGTTATCTGAAATGGCATATCGCATGAGCATGGGTGATGTTGCATTCACGACAGAGCAAAGATATAAATGGATTGCTTGATGATGTGTTGCATGATCACATTAAATGAGAGAACCCAGCATTGCCGGAAGATCGCCAATCCCTATGGGGTTGTGCCGTGGCCAGTGGGTCGCCTGACTTCGGTCGGATGCCTGACGGGGGACATGTGACGGGACTGCGGTAGTGGGCGGGTCCTATGTTCCTGTCAGTTGCGGGACTGCGGTAGTGGGCGGGTCCTGTGCTCCTTCGGGAATGCCGTCAGAGGGAAGGGATGACCCCTGACGTCGCCGTGCCTCGAGGTAAAGAGGACGAAGCTGGTTTAGCCAGAAACCGCCAACTATAAGGTTGTGCCGTTGGCCCAGGAGGGGGCGTTAATAATCGGAGCATGTGTGAGTGTGAGACATGGGAAAGTTGTGTGAGATGCTCTGATTATTCGCATGCTCTTAATGTCGTGATGATCGCATTAATTATGGTACGCACGCATGAGTTGATAGTCGTGCAGGGTGTGGAAATGGCCAGGTGAGATCGCTTGTGACGCGATTCGCATGTGATTGATGAACTGTTTCATCTAACGGCCATGTGCCTTGATTGCGTGTATTGTGCTGAGATTTAACGTGCAGGGTATGGCATACCGGGTAAGGTTGCATGCGAATCGAATATTGCTATGTTGGTTGCCCTGTCTGTTGTTTGGCCTGCTGTTTGCTGGTTGTGGGTTGTTGGGTTGAGTGAGGGGTGGTTCTGGAGAGATACCCCGAGTTGAGTTGGCGTACTAACCGGGGCTCAGGGGGAAGAATTCGCTGAGATTTTATCTCAACCCGTCGTGGTAACCATTTTCAGGTCCCTAGAATGGCGTACCCGCAGTGGAGAATCCTACCCCCGCTTCTCCAGTGACCGACCCGACGGAGCTTGAGTCCGATGGGTCCGAGTGACCGTGGTGTTGAACCCGAGGGTTCTTCTTGTTTCATTGGATTAGCCTAGTTTCTTTTTGGTTTGGCTAAGAGGATGGATCGGCCCTTTTTCTCGGGCTTGTATTTCAGAAAACGATCCTCCGTTGGTTAATCCAGTAAGATGTATAAATGAGTAGTTGCTGTTGTCATTGTTGTTCATCCCTCTATCCCTGTTTGATCGTTTGTTTGTCTGGGGATGGTTCGTCTTCCGCTTGCGCTTAACGAAAGATAAAATGAATGGTCGTCGACGGGTCCTGGGACGTCGCTTTCAATCGACCAAGAGAAAGGGTTGCCGCGAGCTCGAGAGTCGGGGCGTGACACAGGTGTTCACTGGTTTCGGGCTGGCTGTGGCACACTTCGCACATGTTATGAGGTATGATGTTCCTTTTCCGAAGATTCTCTCTAGTTGGAAGCGCGTTCTGACATAGTTACCATAGAAAATATTTCAATTTTGGTTGTATCTGAGCTCGCCAAATGCGTCTCCATAACGAGTGTGGTACCTGATAGGAGGATGAAGCTTCTTGCTGTTTGGGGTAGCTTTGTTTAGAGGATATGCACTGATACGCGCTTTTCACTGAGTAAATGCCGGTGTTATTTGGTGCCCACACCATGTGGTCTGCTGTCATGTGTCTGCTTAGTGGGATTGAGAGTATTGCTGCAGCTGTTTCTTGGTCAAACAAGCTATGTATTTTGTCTTCCTGCCATGTCTTGCTTTCTTTATCAATTAATTCAGACACTCTCTGTGGGTCCTCTCTATTGGCGGGACCATATAGGAGTCCTCTAGGCAGCCACATATCTTCGCGGATGTTCACTTTTTCGCCATTGCCAATAGTCCATCGCAATGAGGGTAGGATAGCATTCCTCCCTGTTAATATGCTGAGCCAGCCCCAAGAGGGGTTTCTACCTCTGCCAGCTTGTAGTAGGTTTCTTTGTGGGTAATAAAGGCCTTGGTATACCTTGCTCCATAAGGTTTCCGATTGATTGATTAACCTCCAAACTTGCTTTCCCAACATAGCTTCATTAAAAGTGATGAGGTCTCGGAATCCAAGTCCCCCCTTTGTTTTCCTTTCTTTTAGTAGCTCCCATCATCGCCAATGTAATCCTTTATGCTGGTCATTCGTTTTCCACCAAAAATCAGCAATTTTCCGCTCAATAGCCCGACATATTGATAGGGGGATTTTAAAAACAGACATGACATACTGTGATATCACTTGGACAACTGCTTTAATCAATACTTCCTTCCCTGCTTTGGACATCAGATTTTCTTTCCAGCCCTCTAGTTTTTTGTTCACTCTAGCAATGATCCAAGCAAACATCTCCTTTTTTGATCTACCCCAGTCCGAGGGAATACCCAGATATTTCCCAGTTTTTTCAAGTTCTGCCACTCTCATCTCATTAGTCAAGCTTTGCTTCAGGGTGTATGGGCAGCCTTTACTGAAAAACATACCTGATTTATTGAGATTAATCGTTTGCCCCGAAGCGTAGCAATATTGGTGTAGGACAGTAGCAAAATTCTGGCATTCTGATAGTCTTCCTTCCATGAATAGGATAAGATCGTCCGCAAACATAAGGTGGGACAGTGTGGGGCACGCCCTGTTTAGACGGATGCCTTTAATGCTGCCTTCTGCCATTGCTTTGTGCAGGAGATGGGAGAGGGTATTTGCTACTAGAATAAAGAGGTATGGGGATAGTGGGTCGCCTTGACGGATTCCTCTAGATGGCTTAAAATACGGGAGAGGTTGGCCATTAATTTTCACACTGTAGGATACAGTAGATACACACTGCATAACCAGCGCCACCCATGTGCTACTGAAGCCCATTTTAGTCATACAAGCCTCTAGGAAATCCCATTCGACTCGGTCATAGGCCTTTTTCATGTCTAGTTTTAGAATTGCCTGGAATTTCCTTTTTCGCTTTCTCGTTCGAAGCTGGTGTAGCACCTCTTGTACAAGTAATATGTTATCTTGGATCATTCTCCCCTCTACAAATGCACTTTGTTCCATGGTGATCAGTTGTGGAATGAAAGGTTTGAGTCTATTTGCCAGCACCTTCGAGATGATTTTGTAAGTGAAATTGCATAAACTGATAGGGCGATATTGATCCACTTGTTCTGGGTTGTTGGTTTTTGGCACAAGGGTGATGGTTGTTCTATTCAGTTCTGGGTTTAAGGTAACAGTTCTCCAGAACTGATCAATTTCAGCATACAGGTCATTTTTGATGTCTTCCCAATGATGCTGGAAAAATAATCCATTCAGCCCGTCTGGGCCCGGGGCTTTTAACGCACCTAGTTGGAAAGTAGCCCGCTGGATTTCCTCGTGAGTAACAGCCCTGGTTAGTGTTTGATTCATTTCCTCTGTTACGAGACAGGGCAACTGGTCTAAAACTGGCTGTATGTTTCGATTTCCACCTGAGGTAAACAGCTCTTTGAAAAATCCAGCAATCAGTTGTTGAATTTGATTGTGATCGCGTATCCATTCCCCATTTGGATTCTTGATCATTGTGATGCGATTTCTCTGTCTTCGTTGTACCGTAGTAGCATGGAAAAATTTTGTATTTCTATCTCCCCATTTGAGCCATAGAATACGGGATCGCATTCCCCAGTAAATCTCCTCTTGGCACCATAATTTCTCAATTTCACTTTTGAGTGTTTGGACCCTCTTGCTGTCATGGTTTGCTGCTGTATCATTTACTAGGTGCTGCAATTCTTCCTTTAGGGCCTTAATTGTATTGCGGGCATTAGAGAATTTTCGGTGACTCCATGTGTGGAGCTGTTTGGTAACCCTGTTGAGCTTATGACTGAGGCCTCCCTCCTCTGCAGCAAGTGTGAGCCAGGATTCTTTCATCATATGTTCATATTCCTCGTCCTCTATCCAGTACGCTTCAAATCTGAACTCTTTCCTTCTTTTTGCCACCTGAGGGTGTAGGTCCAGTAGGAGAGGGCTGTGGTCGGAACCCACCGCAGGTAAGGCAAACACCTCTGCCTCGGAGAACTCCACTCTCCATTCTATGTTGCTGAGAACTCGGTCTAGTTTTTCCTTCACATGCTCATCCCCTCCTCGATTGTTTGCCCAAGTGAATGCACATCCCTTGTTGTCAATGGACATTAGTCCACATGAATCAAGAAAGTCTTGAAAAGCTTTCATTCTGTAGTTATCAGCCCCTCTTTTGCCCACTTTTTCCCACACGTACAGCACTTCATTGAAATCCCCGAGACATACCCATGGACCATTGAGTGATTTGTGAGTTGATGTTATTTCCGCCCATAATTTAAGTCTTTCCTGGAAATCATTAGGTGCATATACACAGGACACCCTCATAGTATTGTTCAGCTCCCTATCTGTGCAGGTTAAATGTATGCAATGCATAGAACTTGAATTAATAGAGATTGCTACCTGCTCAGTCCAAAAAATAGCTAATCCCCTAGCAATGCCTCTTGGATTGACGATGAAACTGTGCTGGAACTTTAGTCTTCTTTGTAGTCTCTTGCTCACCTCCTCCTTATTCTTTGTCTCCATCAGAAACAGGACTGCGGACCTTTCTTGAGCCACTAGGGCTCTAATGGCCTGGAATGTCAGGGGGGTGCCCAGCCCCTGACAATTCCAGCTTACTAGTTTCATTTGTCCTTTGGTGGCTTATTAGGGCTAGCCACCAAAGCCCATCCTCGTGTTTCTTCTTCCGTAAGTACAGGAGTTTCCATTAATGTGGTATCATCGAGAGGATACTTACTCGTCCCTTGCGGTACATAGGGAGAGTATCGCTTCAGTCTTTTTTGAGCAACATGTTTAGGTCCCTTCCCCTTTTTTCCAGCAGCAACCTTGGCCATCGGCAGTGGGCTCTGTGAGTGGGATTCCTCCTCCCATGCAGGAGCTAAATCAAGTGTTAGTCCCACTATTTTGTCCCAAAGCATACTATCTTGGGCAGCTTCCTTTCTTTTACCTTTGTCTCTGTGTGAAACTTGGGGTGAATAGGCTTCTTGTTGTGTTTCATATACTACTAGCTCACCCGGGTTTGTTGGCATTTCAGGTGATCCCATTTCTTCTATGAGTTCTTCCATTGACTTGCCGTAGTAGACATCCCAAAATGGGCTATATTCATTTGCTTCAACTTTCAGCCATGAACCAAACATCATGTTCTTTTTATCCAGGAAACGGTCTTCCTGGTATGGAATTTCCTCACAGTTTTGAGCATAATGCCCTAACCGTCCACAGGAGTAACAATAATGGGGGAGACGTTCATACCGGAAATCCAGCCAAATCTTCTTGCCCTTATTACTGAAGAGTGCTCCTGGTTTTAGAGGTATGTCTATTTTCATATCGACTCTTACCTTCCCTAATTTATAGGGCATGTAGCCTTTGGCATCAATTTTCACCTCGATTACTTGTCCAATATCCTCTGTAATACGCACTAATACTTCATCGGATATCCATTCTACAAGTAAGCCATGAATATGGACCCAAAAACTACATGCGTCAAATTTGTAGCATGCTGGAGGGGTATTGGGTTGCCACTGTTTCATCAGTAACAAGTGGTTTGCAAAAGACCATGGACCCGTTGTCAGAATTCGTTCCTTATCCTTTTCTGAGGCAAATCTTACAGCAAATACCCCTGGAGCTAGCAAGTTGATGTCTACATTTTCCAGCTTCCACACTCTTCGCATTGTAGTTTGAAAAGCTTGGAAGTTAATTTTAGGGTTTTGAAATAGCTGCCCTATGAGAGTCTGTTGGCATTCTCTTACCTTGCTAGCTGAAATTACATCATCGACTGATGTGATTGTTTGATGTGTCCACAGTTTCCCCAGCCGTTTGCATAACATGGCGAGTCTGATTTCCTCTTCTTCTGTGGTTTCCATCTCTGCTGGTCCAGGCTTCTCTGGCGAACACTGGGCACCTGTTGCTGTGCTAGACGAAATCAGTTAGATAAATCGGAGGGTTGGTGGTTACTGGTTAATGGAAGGCAGGGTGTGTAGGGGAGCGGCATATGAGGTCGTGGATTTGAGGAGAAGGAAGATGGCGGAAGAACAGCGATGGGGAAAGAGGTGATTGGGGCTGGCAGGGTGGAGCTAAGGGGGAAATGGAGGATGGGTAATAGAGGGTGTGCCTTGCTCCATTGTTGGTACTCACGAAGGCAGCTGAAGAAGGTTTAGGGTTTTGGAAATTGGGGAAGCTACCACAAGAGGTAGAGAGAGCTCTTCAAGAGAAGAGAGACTCGCACGGAACCTGAACAAGAAACCCCGTTGGCTTATCTACTAACTGCATTTACAGGTCGAATGGTTGCAGTCGCAAAATTGCTTTCTAAGGATAGGAAGCATCAAGCATTAAATTACACAAGAGAGCCGATCAGATCCCAGAAAAATTAGAAAATTAGTTTTTCTATGCCTACTTTTGCCAGTTTGCACGGAGATTTTGTCAATGTGTCTTTTGAAATCCTTTTGCTTTAGATTTTAGTCTATTGTTGACGGTAGAATGTCATGAATTGGTATGCAATATAACTGGTCAAATACGAATCTATTTTGCATTGAGCTATCCCAGTTAATGAGTTTAAGCGCAATTCAGAATGTGTTCCTGTATTCCTATTGCATGCAATGAAGAGAGCGAGACGAACCCACAAGGGTGTGTTCAGATACTCCCGCTTGGTCAAAATACCTTTATAAGCAATCTCTTATCATGTTCTTAGCTTTGTCTGTTTGAACAGCTTCCTTTAAACCTGAAAGAAAAAAAATAATTGCTCTGGTTAGGCACTCCCGCATATCTGATGCAAGAGTAAAAAATGGTAAAGCTAATTCGCGACAAAAGTACAGCGGGAGTGCCATAACTTGGCACAAAGGGGCACTTAAGTGCCAAAAGTTACAAACGGTACACTTAAGTGCCACTTTTTAAAAAAAGTGGATCACTTAAGTGCCAAGTCGCCGGAGTTCTGCCGGAAATCCTACGTGGCAATTTTTTATTAATTTTTTTGTCTACGTGGCTCGCCGGAAAGTGAAACGACGAAAATCAGCGCAAAATGACGTCGTTTTTGCGCTGACGTGGATTCTAAAATTTATTAATTAAATAATTAAAAATATATATTATTATAAAATCGATTTTATTTATTTAAAAAAAAAGAAGAAGAAGAAGAAGAAGAAGAAGAAGAAGCAGGAGGAGGGGATCGGCGAGGGCTCGCCGCCGCCGCCCCGCCCTCGCCGGGAAGGGCCGGCGAGGGTGGGCGAGGGTCGGCCGGGGTCACCGAGGGCTGCACAGCCCCCGCCGGTCCCTCTTCCCTTTTTTTTTTTTTTTTAAATAAAATCGATTTTAATTTTTTAAAAATCTGACGTGGACAATTTTTTTTAAAAAAAAATTTTGCCACGTGAATTTTTTTTATTTTGAAAAAATGCCATGTGGATTTTTTATTTTAAAAAAATGCCACGTCAGCAAATTAACTCGTCGGAAAATGGACACGTGGCAATTTGGCCGGAATTTTTCGCCGTTGGCACTTAAGTGATCCCTTTTGCTCCGATTTTGGCACTTAAGTGTACCATTTGTAAGNGCCGGGGCCCGGCGACCCCGGCCGGCCCCCGGCGAGGGCCTGCGCGCCCTCGCCGGCCGGGGCCCGGCGACCCCGGCCGACCCTAGCCCACCCTCGCCGGCCCTTCCCGGCGACGGCGGGGCGACGGCGGCGGCGGCGGCGAGGGCTGCACAGCCCTCGCCGATCCCTCTTCCCTTTTTTTTTTAAATAAAATCGATTTTAATTTTTTAAAAATCTGACGTGGACAATTTTTTTTTAAAAAAATTTGCCACGTGGATTTTTTTTTATTTTGAAAAAATGCCATGTGGATTTTTTATTTTAAAAAAATGCCACGTCAGCAAATTAACTTGTCGGAAAATGGACACGTGGCAATTTGGCCGGAATTTTTCGCCGTTGGCACTTAAGTGATCCCTTTTGCTCCGATTTTGGCACTTAAGTGTACCATTTGTAAGTTTTGGCACCAAAGTGCTCCTTTGTGCCAAGTTGTGGCACTCCAGGGGTCCGCACCTCGCTAATTCGCTCTTGTCTCTCCCTTTGATCGGATGGTTTTGGCACAGGAGTTGCCAAATAGAATAGAATGAGTCAAGCTCCATTCACATGGCAGTAACACATACAAAATTCAGGAAGTATTTGTGGGCAATTTCTTCGCCATTTGCCGATTTACATCGATTCCCAAAAGGAACACATGAAAAATTCAAACTTTCTGGAAGTCCAACTTAAAGACCATTGATTATGAGCATAGTTTGGCGGTGAGAATTGAGGCGTCAATCTATCATGTAACTTTAACATCCCCAATGTTTGAGAGCATCTCAGCAAAACTTGGGTCTCAATCACCCGTCTCATTTTGCCAAGTAAACTGACAACTCCAATTCTGTGAATTTATACTTAAGCACCTTCAACAAGAACGCATTCTGCTATTTACTTTATCCACTCCAGTGCCTACTATTAATACAAACAGCTTAAAAAAATGAAAAAGAAAAGGAGGGGGAGGGGACAATCCACGCCAATGCAATCCTTTTAGACCAAAAACAACCACAAAAAGAAATCTTGCGAAGAAGATTAATGTTATACTATCGAATAGTTTGATCCACGTATGTTTTTTTCCTTGATCATCGAATTCTAGTCAATGTGCAATTGATGTTATTTTGAGGCTTTGCATTTTAATCTCGCACTTGTAATTAATGTTGTGCATTGTGCTCTCTTCGCTAATCGCATCTTGATCATTGAATTCTAGTCAACATGCAATCAATATCGTCTTAAAGTTTTGCCTTTTAATCTCTCCATTAGTTAATGTTGTGTGATTTGCTCTCTTGGCTCACCATCTTCGGCATATCAACTTTTTCACACCAATTGAATGAGACAATTTATCATGTTTTCTCCTTATTTGAACAACAATTATAGTGAGAATGAAATTTCAACATAATTTGTCATTAATCTCTCTTACAAAACATTTTCCCAATAGCTTCATTTATAGAAAGAATCCTCTGGCAACTACTAGTTTATGTGACACTGTACTGATTAAATTAAGTGATTTTGTTCTGCTCATGACATATGAAAAGCTGTGGCTAGCAAAAATTTTGGGTATGCCACGATTTAACATAAAGTTTTCCTCGATGTATAAAATTGTCCGCGGCCACATAACAATCCAATTTCATAGCCCAACTATGCCTAGGGGACAACTGGGCTTTAATCTTCCAAACACCATTTAGCCTACTTACTAGGCCCAAGAGAAGAGCTTCATGAGTTTAGCTAAGTATACTGCATTAAAAAAAAATTTCCCAATAAAAAAAAGTAAACCAAAACCGAATTGAACATCGTCCTATTTTGTTTGGAAAAACATTAAAGATATTAAGACTAATTTATAAAGTTGGTCCTGAGAATGACAGGACATATTATACATATTTAAATTTGCTAGCAATTATCTTAATATGTTTGTGCAATCATTTGTACGTTGAACTCTAGTATGGACATACTCTTGAAGACCGTGTATTATTAAGTATAATCAATTATCTACCTTTTTCGCGATTGCTTTCAATTTCTTTTTTTTGGTAAGGTAATAATGTAATAAATCAACCAGAGAACTGTACAACAGGGGGGGAGAACACGGTACCGACAGACACTCAACTGGACCACAGTCACTGGAGTAGGAGGGTACCACGGTCTCCAAAAGAAATAGAAAAATAACAAAGGACAAAGACAACAGGTTACAAGCGAACCCAGTACACCCTCCAAAAAGCCTAGGGTGGTTCCACTCCAAAGATCCGAGAGTCTATCCCCCAGCTCCGCTGCATCCTTCTGTTTCTATGGTTGTCTTCCACAGACTTGAAGGTGAGGCCTTTATCCTTAACCATCTTAATGAGGTATAGCTTCATAGAAGGAGCATAAAGGTTATGACCACGAAAGAGGATATCATTCCTGGTCTTCCAAATGATATAGCACAAAGCGCCAAAAGAAAATCGAGCTATCTCTCGATAAAATCCTTTTCCAGTCATAGCGTTTATAGCCCAGTGAAGATTATTCGACCAAGAGGAGTTGGTCCATGGAAGATTACACTTAGCAGCCCAGAAGTTTGATAGAGTATTAGAGATTCTACAATAAAAAAATAGGTGATTAACAAAATCAGGCCTAGAGTTGCATAAGGCACAGACAGAATTAGGAATCCTGCCAAATGTCATGAGATAGACCTGAGTGGGTAGGCGATTCTTGGTTATGAGCCAGAGAAGGAATTGATGTCTAGGGGCCAGTGCTTTTTCCCAGACAAAAGAGGACCAGTTAATCGGGCTTGATTTGCGCCGGATTATGGCCCAAGCCGAAGCCGTTGAAAAATTCCCGGCTGAATCATGGACCCATGTAAAGGTGTCTTGACCAAAAGAGAGTTGGGGAATCGGTATTTGCCACAATAACAGCTCGTGGCGAATTTGAGACCCATCAGCGGAGTATAAGTCCTTTACTTTTGCTTGTCTT
Source organism: Corymbia citriodora subsp. variegata (assembly GCA_014858505.1). Taxonomy (NCBI): domain Eukaryota; kingdom Viridiplantae; phylum Streptophyta; class Magnoliopsida; order Myrtales; family Myrtaceae; genus Corymbia; species Corymbia citriodora. Next base: position 23,827,419 of record CM026418.1, read on the forward strand.
AGAAGATCCGATTGGTGGATGTAACTGTTTGAGAATATTGAGTTTAGAGGACCAACTTCAAGCCATGGATCAAACCAAAGCGATGTAGCTTCCCCATCTCCTATCTTCCATCTGAAATGGGGTTGAAATTCATCTCTTAGAGCCAAGATCTTTTGCCACGCCCAAGAGCAATGGGTAGGGGTTGAAGAAATCCAAAAATTCTTCCTTTTGAGATATGTAGCATGAATCCATTTGCACCATAGTGATTCTTTATCAGTGAATAGCAACCAAATGTGTTTAGCCATGGCTGCTTTGTTGATATCCCTGATTCTTCTTATTTCAAGGCCTCCTTCCGAAAATGGAAGGCAAACATCATCCCATGACACCTTAGCACCTCCCGAACCCATGGTAGGGCCCTTCCAGAGGAATTGTCTACAAGTTTGCTCAATCTTATCCACTACCGACGAGGGGAGTCAAAATATGGAGGCCCAATAGGCTTGGATGGCATGTAGCACCGATTTAATAAGTTGTAGTCGGCCTGCAAAAGAGAGAAAACGATGAGTCCAAGATTGGACTCTAGTAGTGAGACGGCATACTAGGGCATTGCAATCCACTTTGCTCAATCGCGATGTAATGATAGGTACTCCTAGGTAGCGCACAGGAAGGGAACCAAGATTGAAGCCGAGAGCTTGTAATATTTGGTGCTTAGTAGTTTCAGAGCCTCCCGATATATATACTTCACTTTTGCTGGCATTAGGAACCAATCCACTCCAAGATGAGAATAATGTGAGCCCTCCTTGGATGCAAGAGATAGATTCGAGGCTTGCTTTACTGAAAAGAAGTACATCATCCGCAAAAAATAAATGGGATAACCGTGTAGCCTTGCACCTCCAATGGTAACGAAAATCCGGATGCTGGGTATGGGAATCAAGGATCCCTGAAAATACCTCCATAATCAAGGTGAAGAGATATGGCGACATGGGGTCACCTTGTCTAATACCCCGACTACTTGCAAAGAAACCATGGAGTTCGCCATTTATAGATAGAGAAAATTTTGGGGTTCGAACGCACGCCATAATGAGCCTTATGAGATGGGTGGGAAATCCAAAGGCTTGAAGAGTTGACTCTAGGAAGTCCCAGTCAAGAGTGTCATAAGCTTTCCTGAAGTCCACCTTGATGGCACACTTTGGAACATTAGGCTTATTGTGAAACCCACTAAATAGTTCTTGAGCAAGAAGGATATTGTCACTGATTCTCCTTCCTTTGACAAATGCCGTTTGAGCCAGACTAATCAAAAGTGGAAGGACCGCAACAATTCTAGAAGAGAGAATCTTAGTGATACACTTGTAAAGTGTATTGCAACAGGTGATAGGACGAAAGTCAGACACCGATGTCGCATTGGGGATTTTTGGCACCAAGGCAATGATAGTATTGTTAACTTCCTTTAGCAAACACCCAGATGCAAGGAAATCCAAAACCGTTTCAGTGACTGATGGGCCAACCTTATCCCAGTTCTTCTTAAAAAAATCGGCATTATAGCCATCAGGTCCGGGGGCTTTGTTTCCAGCCAATGAGAACATGGCATCGTGGATCTCAGACGGGAGAAAGGGTTGGGAAAGCAAGTTGATCTGATCTTCCTAGAGAGGGGAGTGAATAACATCCCTAAGCTCCTGAAAGGAGGGCCTCACGGCCATATTTGTCGGAGCAAGGAGGTCCTGGAAGTATGAGACAAAAACCTTCTGTACTTCCTCCAAATCAGTTACCATTTGACCTGAGCTGTCCAAAATAGATATGATACAATTACGAAGATGTCGGTAGTTGACAGAGTGATGAAAGAACTTAGTATTATGATCCCCTTCCTTGAACCAGCGAATTCTAGATTTTTGTCTGTAGAAAGCCTCCTCAAGAGCTCGAAGTTCATAGTAGTTCTTAAGTTGAGCATGTTCCTCTACCGCTAGCGAGCTACTCCCAGGGTCTAGATGTAGCGCCTCTTGGGTAGAGAGAAGTACTCTTTTAGCTATAGCCACCCTCATTGAGAGATCTGAATAAGCATCTCTATTTAGGCATTTGAGCCGACCTTTAAGCAATTTGAGTCTAGTATAAAGCTTATACATAGGAGAGCCTGAAGATTGGGTCTCCTAAGACTGGGTAACTAGTGTGGAGAAGTCAGGGTGGGTCATCCACATATTAAAAAATTTAAAGGGAATACGCCTGGCACCAGGAGCAAGTATTCTCACAGCCATAAGAGTATGGTCTGATACACCCGGGGCCAAGAATGAAGCTTCCGAGAAGGAGAAAGCAGTGCACCAGCTGTTGTTGACTAAAACCCGATCAATTTTTCGTTGCTTCCTTTGAGGTCCAGAGGAGGTGGACCACGTAAACCGGAAACCCACGTATCGAAGATCAAAAAGTTCAACTTGGTCCAAGCATTCCTTAAATCCATCAAATGAGGGAAGTCAAACATCCGGGCTCCCCATGCGATCCGAAGCATCCCTGATGGCATTGAAGTCTCCAGCCACCATCTAAGGGCAATCCTTGAGAGAAGAACTCAGACTAATAAGTTCTCTCCAAAGGGGTTTGCGGGTAACAAAGGAATGTTCCCCATAAACCACCGAGAGAGATAGTATAGACCCCGAGCTCAAAAATGTTACATCTCCATGTATAATTTGGCCCGAACAAGTCCGAGTGCTAAAACATACAAAAATCAAGCTCCATCCCACCCAAATACACCCTCGGAAGGAGTGCTCATAATTAGAAACCCACACCCAGCCAGGAAGTATACTAGACGAGATAATAGGAAAGCTAGTAGCTGGAACTTTGGTTTCCATAAGTCCAACACAGCATATATTATTAGTACGCACAAACTGTCTAACTTCAGCTTGCTTAACAGGGTTCATTAAACCCCTTACATTCCAAAAACCAAAAGACATAGCTGACTAGAAAGGATACCAAAGGACTATTTTCTTTTTGGCCTTCCTCTGCTAGCAGCAGGTTTAGCCTTGACAGAAGCTTTCCCAGGTGAAGAACCTGACCTGTTAACCTGCTCAGAATTTTTTGCCTTGGCAAGAGGAGTAGCAGGGGGGAGCCTTAGCCTACTAGCCTGCTCGACCTTCACCTCAGTTAGTTGTAATTCAGTAGTGTTAGTCACCAAAAGCCCAGAAGTAGGTCTGGTCTTCTGACCTGGGCGGACAGCAATTACAGATTCTGAAGAGGTAGTAGCAGAAGGTCCAGCACCAGTAGAGGCTGTAATGACCGGTCCATCAGCAGGAGAGACAGCAGAGCTAACTTCATGGTGACCAGCAGCAACACTAGAGGACTCTAAACCAGCTAGTTGGGAGCCACAACCAGCATCAGTACCAGCAACTTCAAGCAAGGAAACTGCTATATCAATCAATGAAGACCAGACCTACTTCTGGGCTATATCAAAGAAGTTCACCGCATCATTTCGTGCCTTTGTGAGTCGAAGGCAATTTTAATATGGAAGAAGTAAAGAAAAATCAGTTGACGCGTGAATTTCGAAAAAGAATAGATGCTTAAGAAGAAACCGATATCAATCATTTCGAAAACCGGACTTTTATTTTAGAAAATGCTATTAGTCGAATATTTTCTTTCCATGAGCATCCTCTTGACCAAATTATATGGGCACTCGTCTGATCTATTTTATGAACATATGCATTCGTGACTACATGACCAATTGTGGAAAGTCGGCTTGTGACCATGATCGTAGTTATCAATTCTTAAAAAAAGTAAAAAGATTTTTTGGGGTATGAAAGGTGAAAGTTTTCGTGCGTACCGGGGTGTCGGTCGAGACATCTCGACACCAAACAACCCAAATTGCATCACCTTGGGGTGTCGAACCTTTGCCTGTGCAGTAGTACATGCAATTTTGATGGCATAATTCTGGGTTCCCCTCCTTCAAGCGAAATAAAGCACATGCACCTTCGCACCACCAATTTTGCGGTTCTATGAGCGGGACCCCGCAAAGCTATCATCAACACCAACATTACCACCACTAACTGGAACGACTCTTGGCATTTACGTTTGATTGTTCACTTCTACGATGGTTTGTTATGTCTTCGCTATATGTTGGGGTTGGAGTGATGTGATTCTGAATTTTATATAGATGCATGATATTGGAGAAAATATCTCTTAAGAGCTAAGTGATTTTCCAAAATTGCTTAATTCTTGTGTTTTGGGCAAGTACAGCGAAAGTTTCAAAGTTGACAAACCCATATGGGTCTCATTTCAACTTTTCTCGTATGGAGGCCATGGCTTAGGAAAGTAATTCCACTACATTTGTCCTAGTTCATGTTTTTCTTATTTTGCACTTTAAATGCATGTAAGAAAATAAGTGCATCTTGTGCACTTCTACAGTCCCAGGGAAATGTTCCTTATTAGCTTATGTGCTGATTTTTTTGGCAGCTTATATATGTTTACTTTGGTTCAATCCTTCATTTAAATAGGGAATTTCATCATTAGATGAAAAGGAAAAAATCTTATCCATCTTTATAAAAAACCTTCCTATATTTGTCAAACAATTGATTTGACGGCGACGGCAATAAGGAATGGAAATGGAAGGAAAAAATCAAACTCCATTCCCATTTTTGAACTGGAAATTTGAATTGGGATTTTTTTTTTCCAGATTCAAGTTGAAATTAAGGATTGGAACTTTCCCGAAGATGAATCACTAAAGAAAAGCTAATGGACCAAACGTGAACAAAGATATTTCTTGTACAACAGATCTTGTTCACATTTTATGGATAAAATGTGAACAAGATCTGTTTGTGATGGCTGTTAGTAAACTCTAGTGACATTGCTTTGTTCAACCTATTAGGACATCACCTACATTTCAGCTTGAGCAACTTTTACCTGATTTACTCAATCATTAAATACATTAGTAGCATTTGATTACTTTTTCATCTTTAGAACATCATAAGAGATTTTCCCAACAAATTTAAATTTCCTCATATTAACATAATCCATTGAATATGTGTACATGGACTTTATTGGCGCAATTAATAGTTACAAACAGCATTTCCATAATACTTGAAAAAAGTTGTCACTAAAGTTTACTAATGGCCATCACCAACAGATCTTGTTCACATTCTATTCTGAGAGGTCTAGAAATATTCATTTTATATCAGTCTTTGGTAAGTTAAGAACTCTTCGGCAGAAGTAATATCGACACATCAATGAACAATATGATAAGAGCTAATAAGGAAATATAGAGAGAAAATAAGAAAATGGAACATGGAGAAATGATATTTACAGTCACTCGGAACTCCCCAATCAGCGAATCAAACGATAACTTTTCAAAAGAACCCATGACTCAGTAGAAAGCACTTCTACATTAAGCGGACATAATGCATGCATAAACCAGGATCTTGTAATTAACAGAGCCAGGCAGACAAAACCGCACATGTGCCAAAGGTAATCTTATTGGAAAGTGTCGAGTTACTGAATGCAATGGCCCTGGTATAAAAATCCGCGGGAGGTTGATGTAAGAAAGAAAATAGCATTATCAAAATGCGAAGCACCTTTGCGATGTCCGACAACTCATCGGTAGCCTTCCCTTCGCGATGAAGATTTCTTCAAGTTTTCCCTATGAACACTCAACCTTTCCCCTACCACTGGTGAGTAAAACAAACCAACTGAACCAGAAACTGCCCGGACCAGCCAGTTTTGGGCAGTTCCTGAAGTTGTTGGTTTGATTTCATAAAATTGAAAATGGTGATTTTCCGTCTGGTCCTCGTCTCCAAAGAACTGGACCAATAACTTTTATTTATTTATTTATTTCCCTTCCCTCCTCATATGTCCACTGTCCTCTCTCCTCTTTCCCTCTTCCCTCTCCTCTCATCCCGCTCATAGTGTGGTGCCGACTCATTTTTTTGGCAATTTCTTATCCCCGGCTTCCATGAGTAAAGCTCAATAGCCTCAATCTTGTTCACTGCTCCCCTGCCTCCCCCTGTAAGAAAACTCAAAGTTGAACTTTGCCTCACAGCTCCTCTAATTCATAGGCTTTCCTCTTTCTGCTTTTTTTTCTTCCCCAAATTGTCCAGAAGTGTTCATAACGATCGAAATGAAACTAGTAGTTTAGTCTCAAAGACCAAAATTTACTTGTCATCCTTAGCGAAGCTCAGTTATGATAATTCCTCGGATATGGCCAAGTGTTCACTGGACGGGCTCTTTCGTTCTTTTGCCTTGGAATTATTTGTAAATCAACCGATTCATTAGACCGCACAGGAATTGGACCGCCAGGTTGGACTACTTTTTATATGGAGGCACAATGAAAAGGGATGGCAATATTGCCTTAATTGGTTATTAATTACTAGCAGTTATTAGGGTTGTACTTTTTGGGAATTCAAGCAAATGATCAAGGATATGATTGTCAGGCTGTAAAATACCATACTCACCAGACCACTGACCGTATCGAGTCATTTTGAATTAAGTAGCTTTCCCTTACTAAACCAAAATAGTAATTTTTCTAATTCAAATCAAGTGAGGGTCATTGAGTGTTATCAAACACATCGAATGCCATTTTAGTTGTTGAATCTTCTGATTTCAGCACTTGATGATGTTATAGAACGGCCCTTAAGTCAGTTCCTAGGTAAAACCGATGATTCCAGGCCGGTTTCAAAATGGAACTGGCCTCGTAACAGATTCGAGATGGCCATAAAAAAAAAAAAAAAGAGGCTTAAATTGATCCAGATCATTAATCATCTTAATGAAAAAATCTCCATATCAAGGCCGATGGATTCTTACAGCCAAGTCATTGTCAACTCCACATCCTGGAAGTTTCACCACCAAAATCGGACCGCACGACCCGTCTTCCATACCCTCGTTGCACGCCTAATAGTCATATAGCCCGGCCAAACGTGTATCATGTTCTATATCAGTCAACATAAGATCCTTTTTTTTTTTTTAAATTGAACTACTTCAAGATTGATTTAGCGACAATTGCAAGGAGATACAATTTGTCCATGATGATGCATTTGAGCCCCACAACTTTTACTTTTCCGTACTCTCAAGCTCCAGGACTTGCAGCTCCGATGCACTTAGGGTGTTTCCGATAATTCGGTCCGTTTTTAGTGGACAGAAAAAGGTTATGTGGCTCTTAGTATAATAAGCCGGTTACAACTGGAAACCTAATGCAGTTAACGAAAATATTAAAGTTGACGACTTTGATTTAAATATACAAAAGCATGTATACCACAAAAAAAGAATCTCAAAATATGCCCACTATGACACAAATATCTCGAATTATATTTTTGTGGTATTCAAAATTTTAAATTTGTTTATTGTGACATGAATACCTCAATTCTTATGTCATAAAAAATCATAAATTTATATTAGTGTGATAAATATACCTTGGATAGAATTGAAATAGAGGTATATACGTCACGTATGTATAAGTTTGGGTTTTTTTGTAACACAAAAAAATGGGAGTATTTGTATCACGGTGGGTAAGTTTAGGGTTCCTAGCAATACAAAAAAAGGTTGAGGTATTATGTTCGGTAGACATAATTTTTTTTTATAGTATTTGCTTAGTATTAAATGAAAGTGTTAGAATTTAAGTAAATTGTCGTGAATCTGAGATCGGACTCATATCGTAATAGTTGTCTCTCTCTCTCTCCAGCTCCTCCACTCACGCACTTCATTCATGCAGACTCCCTTTTCCTGCTCCTACATTCACGCACTTCATTCATATGACTTTCTCTGTTTCTGCTCCTAAATTCGCGCCCTTCATTCATGTGGACTTCCAGAACGAGGTATCCGATGACTTTGGTTTCAACCAGTAGGCAGCAAGCCCCAAAAACGTTTCGCGATCCAAGAGACTCCCTAAAATAATAGTTGCTTGAACGACAAATAAGGTAAGACAAGCTCTTTCCCTAAGTTCTCTTCCTAAAAAATATTCATTAACTTGACTAGGGCTCAAGCTTCATCTTAAATGCCAGCCGAGCACATCATGTGAAGCCCCTAGAAGTGACCGCTCGAGGAAATTGGATGATTGAAAATTCGTAGTTTCGTCATTGACTTCAAATTTATTCACAAATCTCTCGACTCCAACCTCAAGACGAGGAGAAACAGACATTTGGCTGAACGTGTTTAAGTATTACGCAATTTTTTTTATTAAGCATAATAAATATGAGAAGTAGTCTTCTCTGTCTTCATTACACATGGCTCGGTGATCAATACAAATACAATAATCATCGCAAGAGATGAATGCACCTTATACAAAAAAAGCGACGTTGAATGTATCGATCGAGTCCAAGGAATAATTGGATTTTGCTTAGCCTTCATTATGCACAATACGAGAAAGTCAGTGTATTGGAAAATTGCAGAATTTCCTTAATTAGTTGCTCTAACAAAATTCATACTCATATAGCTATAAGATGTTGGATATTTTAAACTCAATTTACAGAATCGACATATTAATTGATGCGGTAGACAACAAGAGTGACGTTAAAGGAAGTCATAACTTAGATCAAATGATACCAAGATGCGGGCTATGTCAACTACAACCAATTATAATTTTGACCAATGATTTATAAATATGGATATCACTCATATTTATACTGAATTTTTTTTTGATCTTTTTTTTATACTGAGTTAAGTTTGTACGTTAGTGTTGTTAATAATTTGTAAATCACTAATCAAAGGTATGGTTGAGGAAATTGGAGGAAAGTCTAGCCTCTACGTTCAAGTTCCTCCTTGAAGTTGCAGTTGAGAGTCAGAGGATCTTCCCATAGCACCAGCATTTTATAAGCATTCGGGAAAAGTAGAAAAGTTTTTTGAATTTTTTAAACTTGCTTACTTGATGCTCATCTATATATACTGCGATCTTACCTTCTCTTCATTGCTCATGTTGAGAAGAGATGGCATCCTTCAACTTCCCTTACTCTCAATTCTCTCTTATTCCAGCAATTTGTCTCCTCCTCCTCTTGATCTTTCTCTATTACTCTCCTTTCAATTATAAACCTAACGATCCCATCTTTTCTCTCTCTGTCTCTTCCCCTACACCTGAGACCGACAACCACACAGGAACACCATCAGTTTTAGTAAAAGGGCTTCTTTCAACCTCAAGGTACAAAAGCTGGTCCAGACACAACAACAAAATCAAAGTGAGTACCGTCGTCACTCATGTCGAATTAGTAACTAACAATAATCCCTTTTTCTTGATCTTATCCTGTACTTTTTCGGGTGATAGTAACTTGGCAATGTTTTTTTTACTGATCTGTCGGGAAGAAGAGTAGTTCGGAAAAGATTGAAGATGACTTAGCCCAAGCCCGTGCGGCAATCAGGGAAGCCATTCGGTCCCGGAGCTATGCTTCCGATGGGAAAGCGACCTTCATACCCAGAGGAAATGTGTATAGGAACCCCTACGCTTTTTATCAGTTGAGTCCTCCTTTGAGTTCACTTAAAAGTTCAGAGTTCCTTGTTTTCACATGGTTATGTTAATATCAATCTTGGTAGGTTTGTGTTCAGTGCATGCATGCGTGTGGTTTTGTAGAAGGCCATGGAATCAAGCTTCCGATTACCTCACGTTTATTTGACTCGAGATTGTACACATTACAGTTTACCGATTCTAACACGAGTCTTATTTCTTTCTTCCCCATTTTTTGGATTTAATTCTGGGCAGGAGCCACATGGAGATGATGAAGAGATTCAAGATATGGACGTACAGAGAAGGAGATTATCCTTTGGTCCATCATGGGCCGGTGAACGACCTATATGCCATCGAAGGACAGTTCATTGACGAGATGGAGGACAAGCGGAACCCGTTCAGGGCTCGCCATCCTGACGAGGCGCATGCCTTCTTCCTCCCTTTCAGCGTGACCAACGTCGTCAGCTACGTGTACCAACCAATCCTCTCCATCCACGATTACAGGCGGGATAGATTACAGAGGTTCGTGCGTGATTACGTTCACGTCGTGGCGGATAGACATGAGTATTGGAACAGAAGCGAGGGCGCCGATCATTTTATGTTTGCTTGTCATGATTGGGTAAGTATATTTCGTAATTGAGCCGGCCGATCCGCTAGAGTTTTACGAAACACCAGTACTTTAGATACTTCGTGACTTTTATAATGTGATTGGTGCCGTTATACATTGTTTTGTTTAATCGACGAGAATTCAACGCGAGTAGATTCAGCAGAAAACAAAAGTAGGGAAGTTTGATTGCTTCTACTTGTGTAGTTATATCTGAGGTCGGCAAGTGGATGGTCAAACTTCATTTATTGTAACTGGCAAGCTAAGGCAAGTTAGGAAAATCAATTTCATACTGGTCAACATTATAATTAAATTGTGTGGAACCGTTTAAAAAATTTAAAATTTCATATTCATTTTAAAGTTCAAACTCTTAGAATAATTAGTGATCTCATGAAATTTCATATAATATCATAACATCTATTGAGAATTCGATTCATGGATCGTACATATAAAAATTGATTTATACGTTATGAGAAGTGTTTGAATTTTTAATAATATGCTATGAGGTCATTGTTAGCCTTATTTTTTTAACAGTTTAGACATCTTGAAAATTGTTTGATCCTTTTTCATGTTCATGTAGGGTCCGGATGTTTCATCAGCGGACCCTGAGCTCTTCAAGAACTTCATCAGAGTCCTCTGCAACGCCAACACCTCCGAAGGATTCCGACCCACGAGAGACGTCTCCATGGCTGACATCTACTTGAGCTATGGCGAACTTGGTCCACCTCGCTTAGGTCTTGACCCTCGCAACCGCACAATCCTTGCCTTTTTCGCCGGCGGAGCCCATGGTTACATCCGAGAGCTCTTGCTTGAGCACTGGAAGGACAAGGATGCCGACGTCCAAGTGCACGAGTATCTCCCCAAGGGCCAGAACTACACTCAGCTGATGGGAAGGAGCAGGTACTGCCTGTGCCCGAGCGGGTTCGAAGTTGCGAGCTCAAGGATCGTGGAGGCGATCTACGCGGAGTGTGTCCCAGTGATCATAAAGGACAATTACTGTTTGCCGTTCAGCGACGTGCTGGATTGGAGCAAGTTCTCGGTTCGAATACCAGTGGACAGAATAAAGGACATCAAGGCCATTCTGGAGGCGATCCCATTTGAGAAGTACGTGAAGTTGCAGAAGCGGGTGGTGAAGGTTCGACGGCACTTCGAGGTGCATAGGCCAGCGAAACCGTTTGACGTGATTCACATGGCGCTCCACTCCGTGTGGCTGAGGAGGCTGAACGTAAAGCTGGGGCAAAGAGATTATTGAGTAGGTCTTTGTGTCCTGGTTCTTGTGTACAAACAATCAAATGGAGATGACACGAATGTTCGATAAACAGGAAATTATGATAATTAAGTTCGTATTGAAATTAGCAATATCCATCGTAAGATATCAGGAAAAAATTCAAAGTGCTCGACTTCGAACCTGAGCTGAACAGCCGCTTTCATTAGGGACTGTGGTCTATCAGAAAGGGAAATGAAAATGTAGTCTTAGCTAGCTGGCCACTGGAGCACATATAACTGGACACTATGCCCTGCATGAGCAAATACTAATGTACGAAAGGTTGATCTTGGACCGACGTGCGGCCGCCCCCAAGAAAGACGAAGAAGCGCCAGCAGCCTGCGAAAATTTTGCTTTAGGCGCAGAACGGGGACATCAGGTCAAGTCGAAGAAGCTAAAGAATCATCAGGGCTAAAAAAACAGACCAGTAATGACAAAGCGCTGTGACATGAACTCCGGGAAAGGGATCAATGGTTTTTTCTATAGATTATCCAAGCAAGAATTTCAAAACCACAAGCAATTTCTAAATTCTCGAGTGTTTATTTGACAATACTGCGAGTTCGCAGTATGCTATTTTCCGTGCCCAAAAATACAGGTTTTTTGTTCGATATTGATAAATTTCGATAAGTATTTGTAAGCATCTAATAAATATTGGTAAAAAAAATTAAACGACAATTTCCAATTTTTTTTTTTTTTTTGGGGTGGGGTGGTAACATAGCGACACTTTTGTAAGATTACCAACTTCTCTTTATGGTTCACAAATTAGCAATTTTTGTACTAACTTACCAACTTCTATTTGCAAAACTTACCAATGCTTCAACTTTACCTGCATTATGTGAAATTACCATCTCAAACTAGTGAAATTTACAAACATTTAATTGATGAAAATAGTTTTGAATTACCAACTTTCAATTGTGTTACTTAGCAACGTGAACCTGTTTTTCACGCACTAGCATTTCAACGAAAGCTTGTCAATAAACTAATATCACTCGTTACGTGATATTACGGATTAGAAGGGGGTTTTAAATAAGTGGTTCTTGCTTAACTGCCGGTAAGAGTTTGCTAAATCATTCAATATGACAACTTTGTAAATCAATCTTAGCATATCAACCATTGTTATCTATGCATGCTAGGAACCAAACTAGATAAGAACAGAAATTGTATAACTAAACATTTAGAAGGACTGACAACCAAGTTGTCAGCATCATATATTGAAGGCATAATAATAATAATAATAATAATAATAAGACAAAAAGGGGTTGCTTCATGACCCTTCTGTTACGATAAGTTAGAAATTTTTGTGGCCAAACTCCACCGGTAACAATCCACAAAGACCTGTGACTTCCCAGAAACCATTGTAATGCGTACCAATGCACCAATCAACTAACATGAAACCCTCAAAAGACCAATGCACCAATCAACGAACATGTCTATTCTATCACGTGATGGTCGCAGAATAAATGCGTGAGACCCAAAAGGCCTTGACTCCTTCACCTTTGAATTGCTTCTGCTTAGGGGTGGAAAATTGCTCCATGACCCTTCTGTTACGATGAGTTAGAAATTTTTAGGGCCAAACTCCGCCAGTAACAATCCACAAAGACCCATGACTTCCTAGAAACCATTGTAACGCATATTGATGCACCAATCAACGGACATGAAACCCTCAAAAGACCTTGAATCCTTGAGTTGGTACATGTCTATTCTACCACGTGATGGTTGCAAAATAAATTCGTGAGACCCAGAAGATTCTTCTTCTTCTTCATAAACCTATTGCATTTTTGCTAATTCAGTCCTTAATCTTTTAATTTTGTCAATTCAGACCTAAACCTTTTTACTTCTTACTAAGTTAGTCATAAACATTTTCACTTCTTATCAATTGAGTTCATTTGGCCAATTTTAGTTGGAAATTGCTAACGTGGACCACTGGCACTAACAATGGCACTTTTTAAATAATATTTTCTTTTATTTTTTCTTCTCCTCTTTTACCTTTTTTTCTACTGGCTTTTGGCTTTTGAACCTAGGGTTAGCAAGGATTGGTCGGCGAGGGTCGACCATGGAATCCCTTGCTGCATTTTTTTAAAATAATTTTTTAATTTAATTTCATTAATATTTACATTAAAAATCAAATTTGGGGGCAAAACAAGGTCGTTTCGAGCTTATTTAGCCATATCAGCATCATGTGAATAATTTTTTCTTTAAAGAAATGCCAATCATTTAAAATTCTTGACGAAAAAAGCCATATATTTCAAAAGCGTGTGCAGCATGCTAGGTATGAGGATTTTGTAATCAGTAGTTTGGTCAGAAATTTTCACTGTTGACACTTAATTATTCATTTCTTCCTTAATTTTGACACTACATTTTGGAAATTTTAACACTTATATGTTTACATGTGTGGCATTTGGGGTGCCCACACTTCATCTTTCTTAATTGTATTATCTCTTCATTTTGTGTCATTTTATTTGAATAAAATTGATAAGTTATATGAAAAAATAATTTCATATAATAGTTAGTAAATTTAAGGTGTTGCTATAAATGGTAAAGTAAAATTGGTATATGATAAGAGAGTTTTTGTTTTCTTTTTCTAGTTAGAGATAAGAAAAGTTGGTAATGTAAAGATAAACACATATAAAAAAGTTGATAAAGTAGCAAACTAGTCAATAATCATTCTAAGTGAGATAATAGAAATGAAAAGTGAAAATTCAATTAAAATTTTGATCAATTTAAAAAGGAAAAAATCACAAAAAATCCCAAAATTTGCTCAATGTGATATATTTATCATTAACTTTTCTTTTCACACAAAAGACCCCAAACTTGTATTACCCTAACATTTTTTTTGTGATATAAAAAACTCCAAACTTTACTAACCATTACATATTTACCTTAAACTTTTTTGTGACATTAAAAACTTCAAACATGTACTCGTGTGATATATTTACCCCAAACTCTTTGGTCAAAGGATATTTTCATCTTTTATTTTTAAAATTTTTTCCTTTCCTTTTCTTTTTTCTATTATTTTCTTTTTTTTCCTTTTTTTGTTTTTTCCTTTTTTCTTCTTCTCTCTTCCCTCCACTAGCCTTGGCTCCCTCTGCCATGGCCAATGGAAGCAAGAGAGAAGAAGAAAAAAGGAAAACAAAATAAAAAATTTAAAAAATTAAAAATAAAAGATGAAAATGCCCTTCAACTAGATAGTTTGGGTTAAATGGTCACATGAGTAGAAGTTTGTGGATTTTGGTGTTATAAAAAAAAAATTTGGGGTAAATTTGTCACAGTTGACAAAGTTTGAAGTTTTTTGTGTCATAGAAAAAAGTTTGGGTAAAATGTGTCGAACAGATAAAAGTTTGAGGATTTTTGTGTCACAAAAAAAAAAGTTTGGGGTATATTTGTCACATTGGGTAAATTTTGAAATTTTTGGTAGCTTTTTCCCATTTAAAAAAAGTAATTAGTGTTAGCAATAGGCAACTCAAGTGAAATTCGGTAATTCAAAATTAGTTGATAACTTAATCAAAGAAAGATAAGTCAAGCTAGCATTCCCTGGGATAGTTGCCAAATTTAAGATTTTAGTAAGAAATGATTTGTAATTGACGGGAGATGTTTTTTTGTTAGAGATATGAAAAGCTAGCAATGTATTGAAAGAAGGCAAATAAACGTTAATAGCTGACTTAAGTAAAAGTTGGCGACACAAAACTTGATGGTAAGGTAATTGGATAAAAAGTTGATAGTCACTCCAATCAAGGATGGTGATATCTAAAAATAGATGGTTACTTTAATGAGCTAGGAAGACATGCAAATAACAATTGGTAACTCAAAATAAAGTTGATCTGTAAAAGAAAAACCAAATGGACGTTGGTAGGTAATTTACATGAAACTTAATAAACCAAACTAGTCGGTAGACTAATGGGCAAGAAACCAATAGATCACACAAATAAAGACCGATAAATTCAAGTTGCTTCTATGAGAGATGTATAAAAGTTGGTAAATAATAACAAATATTAATAAATTAAAAGTATCAGCCTATTTCTTAAGTTAAGAGCTCTTAACATATTCATTTGACTTCAGTCTTCAGGGCAAGTCAAAGAATTCTTCGATAAAAGTAATAAAAACCACACAAGGTTCTCTCATGAGACATATGAAAAATATTCTAACAAGAAAAGTTGAGTGATCCGAGCCAAAAACCTAGAGCTTCATTGTTGCTTAGGGGCATTGGCGCTCGAGCTCCGACGAGCGGCCACAGACGAGAGCAATGGCAGTGGCCAAAGCTGCAATGACAAAGGCCTTGTGCCCCTCTTGTCTTGCCTCGATAAGGACAACGCCACTCTTACTTAGAGCCGTGTTGCATGACCACTGTCGTAGCGAAGCGTGGATCATCCAGACCCTTGCCACTCCTGACTCAAGGTCGACCCATCTTAAGTAGCTATGGCAAGGATCAAGCAACCTTGCCAAACAATTATTGTTGGCCATGGTCACAGGACCCTCTCAATTATTTCTTGTCTCTCCATTTAATCAGCCTAATCACAGCCGTTTCCAAAAAAATTTCTTCGGGATCCACAAAATCTGTGATCCTATTGCGTCTTCGTGAGGAGCAGCTCGCATCTTCATGCACATGTCTTGCCAATTCCTAAAGAACTTCCTCATCGGCCGTACGCCATTCAGTGCAGGTCGAAGATGGTCTAGTACTCGCTGACTTTCGTTTCAACCAAAAGGCAGCGAGCTCGAAAAGCATTTTCGTGATCCAAGAGACTCACTAAATTCTAGGGAGGATATAGCGGCACTCGAGCAGTAAAATATAATTTTAGTTTAACAAGTTGTTTCCTTAAAATTCTACTCGAAAAGCACCGATTAAGTTCCCTAGAAGTTCCCCCACTCGAGGAAGAAAAATAATTGGAAAATATCATAACTACAAATGCACGAAGTAGGGTTCACATAATCGATGAGCCAAAATAATGGGGGCGGAGTGTTGTTGGGTGTTGAATACGGTTTACTCTCTTAAAAGTAGCTTGCAACTTATTTTATTAGTCAATAAACCATTTTCGTAAGTCAATTTTAGCACGCCTGACTTAGCAAGCTAAAGGAAATTCTTGGTTTTACAGACATGACTAATTAACTGTCGAGAGAGATTATTGCAGTTTATCCAAGAGTAAAGCCAAATGTATTAATATCAGTTCGGAAAATTACTATTTTAGGTGTTTTTAGGATTTTAAACAAGCAGCTCGTGTTAAACCACCAATAAGAGTGTGCCAAATCATTTGGTATGGCATTGAAAATCAATTTTAGCATATCGACTATTATTATTTAGCAGATGAGAAAAGAGAATGTCTAACCATTCATTATAAAGGACAGACAACCAGTTTTGTTGTTAGCATCAGATGTTGAAGGTTTGATTGCCAAAAAAGGATGGAAAATTGCTCCGTGGCCCTTCTGTTATGACTAATTAGATATTTTCAGGGCCAAACATCACCAATTAAAAGTCCACAAAGACCATGACTTCCCTGGAACTATTGTAACGCCTAGTGATGCGCCAATCAACAGACATAAAATTCCAAAAAACAGCTTGAGTTCTTGAGCAGGCACTTGTCTATTCTACCGTGTAGCTATGGTATGATGATGGTCGCAATAATTAACACACAAAACCCCAAAGACCTTGACTTCTTCAGATTTGAATTGCACACTAGACAAAGGCCTTGATTTGTGGACAAATATGTACACAAGTTTTATCCATACATGCATGCTGGTTTAAGTTCTTTTCTCTCTCTGTTTTTTTTTTTTTTTGAGCCGGGGGGGTGCTGTTATGTTGGTTTAAATTGTAATTGAATAGCAAAAACACGAAATTTATAGATTCGCATGAGCAGAATATTCTCTTTGATGGATATGGAAATAAGGGTTTCAAAGGTGCTCATTGTAGGGGACCATGCACAGAGGATGGAAAAAGGGCGAGGCCCTATTGTCAACTTATAATGTATTGCTAGAGAGGATTTGATTGCCAAACAATGACTGCTGTTGCTACCTGCATTTAATTTGGTCAATGTTAACCACTAAAAAGAAACATACCCATGTCAAGGTGACAGCATTAATACCATTGTCCCACAGAGGCTAACCCTTTCTCGTTGGTAAAAAGTGCCCTTAGGGCACAAATTCTTTGAGAGGTTAAAAAAGAAATATGACCGATAATCAATGCTTTGGAAGTCGAGCATTTCTTATTATAAAATATACTTAGCAAGGGTGTTGAGGGGATTCGTTAGCATGACGAGACGGAAGACAATCTTATTGTTTGGGTTCAATAACCATGCGCCATGGTATTGAGGGATAAATCCTTATCGCATCACAGAAGATTAGTTTAATAATGACTCCACTTGGGAAAGCGAAGCGAAAATGAAAACCCAAATATGGTGCTTATGAAAATTCGATCCCTATGGTTTTTACCAATAATATACAAATTCTCTATATATATAAATGTTTATGATAAAATTGGCAAATCTTCTAAAATCTTAGGATTAAATTAACATAATTAAAATGTTTATAATTGAATTGGCTGCTATACAATAATTTTATAAGTTTTTTGTCAAATTTCCCCTTCCTTATATCATATGCCTTTTCTTTTTTGTATTTGGTGAGGTTAATCCGATCTTTGTGTGCTTCCGGTAGTTGTGGGAGTTAAAAGAAAGCATTTCTACTTCTTGGCATGCATGAAAAATTCTTAAAGAAATTATATTTTAAAGGTGCAAGCAGATGGAAAAAAATATCATTTAGCTCCATCTATTCTTATTGAGATACAATGACAGGTTATATGGAAAAATTGTTCAAAAAATCCTAAGCCTATTATAATTTTGCCAATTTAGTCATAAATCTTTCAATTTTGCCACTTGAATTCTAAACATGTTCACTTTTGCCAATTGAGTCCACCCAAGCAATTTTGACCTAAAATGGCTAATGCGAATGCTACTTATATCAAGTAAAATGACTAACGCTGATATAGATAATTTTTTAATAATATTTTTTGACTTTTTACTAATTTGCCTTTTTTCTCTTTTCGATCTTTTCCTCTCTCTTTTTTCCTTCTCTTCCTTTTCTCTTCTCTTTTTCTCTTTTTACTTTTTTTTTTTCCCTTTTATTAGCTACTACCAAATCTCGTTGATGGTCGTTGACTAGTCAACCTAGGGCAAGGGACTCTTGCACCTAAGTTGGCAAGGGATTCCTGGACCTGGGTTGGCAAGGGCGAGGGTTGCCCTTGCCAACCTTGGGGGAGCGAGTGGGCAACCCTCACTTGATTTGGCGAGGGCTGCCCTTGCTAGCTTAGGCAAGAGACCCTCGTCTTAGGCAATGGTTGCCCACTTGAGCCTCGCCAACCAAGGTCCGGGCATCCCTCACCCGAGGGTGGCCCTTGCCCGAGGTCGAGGACCTTTGCTAGCCATCCAAGAGGTGGCTGGCAAAGGGAAAAAAAAAAAAAAAGGGAAAAAGAGAAAAAAAAAAAAAAGGGGGGGGGAGGATAGAGAGTAGAGAGAGAGGAGGAGGAAAAGAGAAGAAAATAAAAAGGACAAATAAAAATAAAAAATCATTAAAATATTAAAATAATATTAAAAATTGTTCATGTGCCCATCGTCAGCCGTGCTATATAAGACAGCCAATATCCCCGTTAGCGATTTTTGATCAATATTGGCCAGATTTACTCAATTAATAAAAAGTGAAAAAGTTTATAATTCAATTGGCAAAAGTGCAATAGATTTAAAATTTCTTGTACAATTTTCCCCAAATTGCATTGTTATCAAGCCGAGTTGGATATGCAATACAAAAGCCGAGTTCTTCTTCGTGCGTATGGGAAGGGTTTGAACTATGCGACTACCAATGGCAATCGACAGAAACAAGCTTGACTCAGCTTAAATAGGAGTCGGTCAATGAAGTCTTTGGAGGACCTGTTCAATCGTCATTAAAAGAGTAAGAAAGTAAGATAGATGAAATGTTGCATGTAGAACAAAACGTTGGATGTAGAATAATCGGCTGATCATATTGACATGGAACTTTTTAATAGTTCGAATGATGTATATACAGGTTAAATCCAAGCATGATCCGTTCACTACGATTTCGAAACGGCATGGAGGGATAAGCTCCATATTATTTAAGAGTCTTCCCATAGCGGGCTGGAAATTGCCATTGCTATCGCCAAATATACGATACCGCGTTTAGGAAAATTCACCTTACAACACATATTTCTATGCTTTCTTCTTTGGCTAAATGCATGTTCATTGTGATTGTAAAAGTTAGAAGAGATATATCGTCTCGGCCGTTAATTGATATCCTCATCATTTTTTTTTTCGTAAACATTGGTAGGCAGCATCTGCATTAATCTTAGCAGGAGCTTGCCTTAAGGAACCATGCTCCTTATCCTTTTTATCAATGTCTTCAGCTTATATCGCTTGCCGCTCTCAACTTCTTTCTAGAAATGCACAAATCAAATTCAATCAGGTCTGGTAAACAGATTGATTATTTATCAGTTTGCCTGTCGTCTATCCAAAAATCGTTCATGTAGTATGTATTTATACAGAACGTTCATCTCCATTTGATTGTTTGTACACAAGAACCAGGACATCAACAATTATATGAACTTTCTGTATAAATACATACTACATGAACGAATTTTAGATAGACGACAGGCAAACTGATAAACTGGGTGGGGTCACCTTCGCTCCATTAACGGAGGAGGTGACGCCTTCAAGTTGTGGTCGAAAGTAAAACTAGAGCATTTTTCGTTGCAAGTGGAGAAGATAACGTAAGTGTCAAGCTTGCGTAATTAGTTATTCCTGTATTTGTATATATTGCTCTCTGCAGTCAATACCTTCTCATGTTCATTTTCAAGAAGATGTCATCCATGAACTTCCCTTATTCACGGTTCCTTCTGATTCCAGCAATTTGTCTCATCCTTCCTTCTGTCTTTCTGTACTACTCTCCGTTCAATGGAAATCATGATAATCCTATTTCCGACCTCTCTTTTTCTTCCGACAGCCACAAAATAAGACCATCACCGTTTGCAGCTAATGAGCTTCTCTCGACCTCCATGTATAAAAGCAGTTCTAGACATTACACCAGCCATATCAAAGTGAGCATCGTCATGTGTATCAGTGCGCAATCTATTTCGTATCACCACGTTACAATGTCAATTTAACGATTGCGGTTTAACAAGGAAAGTTTTTTGGTGCATGTAGAAGAGAAGTAGTTTAGAAAGAATTGAAGTTGATTTGGCCCAAGCCCGTGCGGCGATTCGGAAAGCCATACGGTCACGGAACTACGCTTCCGACAAGGAAGAGGCCTTCATACCCAGAGGAAATGTGTATAGGAACCATTACGCCTTTCATCAGTTAAAAGTTCTACACTCTCAAGAGTTCACTTAGAGTACACAGCTCTTGTTTTTCATATACGGTTTGAGTGTATATTGATAAAGTGCATTCATGCATGCGTAACACAGCTTTTCTTACCTTTTTTTCTGGGGACATTACTGGGACAGGAGCCACATAGAGATGATGAAGAGATTCAAGATATGGACATACAGAGAAGGAGACCAGCCTTTGGTCCACTACGGACCGATGAGAGGCCTATACGGCATTGAAGGTCAGTTCATCGACGAGATGGAGGACAATCAGAACCTGTTCAGGGCTCGCCATCCTGACGAGGCGCACGCCTTCTTCCTCCCTTTCAGAGTGGCCAACGTCATCAACTACGTGTACAAGCCAATCCTCTCGATGAGCGACTACTCACGTGAGAGATTGCAGAGATTTGCAAGCGATTACATTCGCATCATAGCAGATAGGTACAAGTATTGGAATCGAAGCGGCGGTGCTGACCATTTCATGGCCTCTTGTCATGATTGGGTAAGTAAGATCATGACCTATGGAAGCTCTAAACACCATCTCGATTTCAAGATGGATATAAAACAGCCCCTGGAGTTAAAAGAGCATTTAATATTGGAATTTATACCATATTGTATCTGACGTTGGGAATTGATTAAAGAGGATGCACAGGTCTTCATATCAGTATCCATAAAGAAAGGGGAATTCATTTTCTATGGCGTTGTTAAGGATATTAAAATCAGTTTCGCACGGGTCAAAGTTATTATTGAATGGAATTTCTTGTAAACTCACCGTGAGGTCCTGCGTTCGATAGCAGCTGTTCAAAGTTATGACATATTTGAAGATGAAAGTCCTTTATATTCTTTTTATGTTACGTAAAAATTACTTTTGAGTAAATTTACGTTCGTGTTGTGGCGTATAGACATGAGTATTGGAACAGAAGCGAGGGCGCTGATCATTTTATGTTTGCTTGTCATGATTGGGTAAGTATATTTCGTGATTGAGCCGGCCGATCTACCAGGGTTTTACAAAATACCAGTACTTTAGATACTTCGTGGCTTTTATAATGTAATTGATGCCGTTATACATTGCTTGCTTGAATCGATGAGGATTCAATGCGATTAGATTCTGCAGAAAACAAAGGTAGGGAAGTTAGATTGGTTCTACTAGTTATATCTGAGGTCGGCAAGTGGATGGTCAAACTGCATTTATTGTTACTGTCGAGCTAAGGCAAGTTAAAAAAATCAATTTCATATTGGTCAACATTATCATTAAATTGTGTGAAACCGTTTAAAATATTCACATATTCGTTTTAAAGTTCAAAGTTTTATAATAGTTGATGGTCCCATAAAATTTCATATATCATAATATCTATTAAGAATTCAATTCATGAATTGCGTATATAAAGATAGGCTTACACGCTACGAGGAGTGTTAAGTTTTTAACTAATATGCTATAAGGTCATTGTTAGCCTTAGTTTTTTAAACAGTTAAGACAATTTGAAAATTGTCTGATCCTTTTCTATGTTCATATAGGGTCCTGATGTTTCATCAGCGGACCCTGAGCTCTTCAGGAACTTCATCAGAGTCCTCTGCAACGCCAACACCTCCGAAGGATTCCGACCCGAGAGAGACGTCTCCATGGCTGACATCTACTTAAGCTACGGCAAGCTTGGCCCGCCACGCTTAGGTCTTGACCCTCGCAACCGCACAATTCTCGCCTTCTTCGCCGGTGGAGCCCACGGTCACATCCGAGAGCTCTTGCTCGAGCACTGGAAGGACAAGGACGTGGATGTCCAAGTGCACGAGTATCTCCCCAAGGGCCAGAACTACACTCAGCTGATGGGGAGGAGCAGGTACTGCCTGTGCCCAAGCGGGTTCGAAGTTGCGAGCTCAAGGATCGTGGAGGCGATCTACGCGGAGTGTGTCCCGGTGATCATAAAGGACAATTACTGTTTGCCGTTCAGCGACGTGCTGGATTGGAGCAAGTTCTCGGTTCGAATACCAGTGGACAGAATAAAGGACATCAAGGCCATTCTGGAGGCGATCCCATTTGAGAAGTACGTGAAGTTGCAGAAGCGGGTGGTGAAGGTTCGACGGCACTTCGAGGTGCATAGGCCAGCGAAACCGTTTGACGTGATTCACATGGCGCTCCACTCTGTGTGGCTGAGGAGGCTGAACGTAAAGCTGGGGCAAAGAGATTATTGAGTAGGTCTTTATGTCCTGGTTCTTGTGTACAAACAATCAAATGGAGATGACACGAATGTTCGATAAACAGGAAATAATGATAATTAAGTTCGTATTGAAGTTAGCGATATCCGTCATAAGATATCAGGAAAAAATTTGAAGTGCTTGACTTCGATTCCTGAGCTGAACAGCCGCTTTCATCAGGGACTACGGTCTATCAGAAAGGGAAAAGAATAGATAGTCTTAGCTAGCTGGCCACTGGAGCACATATGACTGGACACTATGCCCTGCATGAGCAAATACTAATGTCTGAAAGGTTGATCCTGGACCAACGTGTGGCCGCCTCCAAGAAAGACGGCCGACCAGCTCTATCGCGGACCTCTGCTCACTTTCATCAGGCCACCGCAAATTCCAGACTGAGAAAAGCTGCCTGATGTATCCAACTTTCGATTTTCCAGACTACATGTGCTTCTTGATGAGTGCGTCTAGAGATATCATCAGGTATCTTATGGATGCTAATGTGATGTTCTATTATCTTGCATTATAATCTGTGCAATGTCTTTCCATCTGGACATGACGAAGCGCCAGCAGCGCCGCGAAATCTTTGCTTAAGGCGCAGAACGGGGACATCAGGTCAAGTCGAAGAAGCTAAAGAATCAGCAAGGCAAAAAAGCAGACCAGTAATGACAAAGCGCTGTGACATGAACTCAGGGGAAGGGGTCAATGGTTTTTTCTATAGATTATCCAAGAAAGAATTTCAAAACCACAAGCAATTTCTAAATTCCCAAGTGTGCATTTGACAATACTGCCAGTTCGCAGAATGCTATTTTCCGTGCCCAAAAATACAGGTTTGTTTTTCGATGTTGATAAATTTCAATAAGTATTTGTAAGCATCTAACAAATATTGGTAAAAAAAATTAAACAACGACAATTTCGAAGCAAATTGTTGGGGGTGGGGGTGGGGGGAGGGTGTCAACATACCAACATTTTTGTAAGATTACCAACTACTCTTTATGGTTCGCAAATTAGCAATTTTTATACTAACTTACCAACTTCATTTTCCAAAACTTACCAATGCTTCAACTTTACTACTCTGTGTGAAATTACCATCTCGAGCTAGTGAAATTTACTAACATTTATTTGATGAAAATAGTTTTGAATCATCACCTTTCAACTGTGTTATCTAGCAACATGTACCTATTTTTCACGTACCAGCATTTCAACCAAAACTTGTTAGTAAACTAATATCGCTTGTTATGTGATATTACAGACTAGAATGGGGTTTTAAATAAGTGTTTCTTGCTATGGGCAAGAGTTTGCCAAATCATTCAATATGACAACTTTGTAAATCAATCTTAGCAAATCAACCATCGTTATCTACGCATGCTAGGAACCAAATTAGATGAGAATAGAAATTGCATAACCAAACATTCAGAAGGACTAACAACCAGGTTGTCAGCATTATATATTGAAGGCATGATAGTCAAAAAGAAACAAAGAAAAAAAGGGGTGAAAAATTGCTCCATGACCCTTTTGTTACGACGAGTTAGAAACTTTTAGGGCCAAACTCCACCGGTAAGAGTCCACAAAGACCCATGACTTCCTGGAAACCATTGTAGTGCGTACTGATGCACCAATCAAAAGACATGAAACCCTCAAAAGACCTTGAGTCCTTGAGTTGGTACATGTCTATTCTACCATGTGATGGTTGCAGAATCAACACGGGAGACCCAAAAGGCCTTGACTCCTTCACCCTTGAATTTAATACTCGACAAGGACCTTGATTTGTTCATGGATATGGACAAGATCCATTCATACGTGCATCTGGTTTAATTTCTTCTTCTTCTTCTTCTTTCAAAGGTGCTTATTGTAGGGGACCATGCAAAGAGGGTGGAAAAAGGGCAATTGTCAACTTATTGGAAAATTGTTCAGAAAGTCCTAAATCTATTGTACTTTTGCCAATTTGATCCTAAACCTTTCAATTTTGCCAACTTGGTCCTAAAAAAATTTTCTTGCCAATTATGTCATAAATTTTTCAATTTTGTTATTCTAAACCTTTTTACTTTTTGCCAATTTAGTCATAAAATTTTTCACTTCTTGTTAATTAAGTCCATTTGGCTAATTTTGATTGGAAAATGCTAACGTAGACCACTAGTGCTAACACGACGCTTTTTAAATAATATTTTAATAATATTTTGAATTTTTTATGATTTTTTCTTCTTCTTTTTACTTTTTGTTTTTACTGGTTTTTAGGTAGGCAATAGTTGGCCATGGAATCCCTCACTGATTTGCTGCCTTATTAAAAAAATAGTTTTTAATTTAATTTAATTAATATTTATATTAAAAATCAAATTTGGAGGCAAATCAACGTCATTTAGGACTTATTTAGCCATGTCAGCACTGCGTGGATAATTTTTTTTTAAAGAAATTCCACATCATTTAAAATTCTCCTCAAAAAATCTATGACAGTAATTTGATCAGAAATTCTCCTCATTGACACTTAATTGTTCATTTCTTCCCCAATTTTAGCACTTAAGTGTATATTTTGAAAATTTTGACACTTATGTGTTTACCCATGCCAAGTTTTGGCATTTGGAGTGTTCGCACCTCATCTTTCTTCATTGTATTATCTCTTCGTTTTGTGTCATTTTATTTGAATAAAATTGGTAAGTTATACAAAAAAATGAGTTCATATAATAGTTAGTAAATTTAAGGTATTGCTAGGTAAAGTAAAATTGCTATATGACAAGAGAGTTTTTTCTTTTTCTGGTTAGAGATAAGAGAAGTTGGTGATGTAAAGATAAACACATAGAAAAGTTGATAAAGCTAGTCAGTAATCATTTCATGTGAGATAACAGAAATGAAATGTAGAGACTCGATTAAAATTTTGATCAATTTAAAAAGGAAAAAATCACCAATAACCCTTGCCTAGTGTGACAAATTTACCCAAAATTTTTTTTGACACAAAAAACTCCAAACTTATATTCATGTAACATATTTACCCTAACATTTTTTCTGTGATATCAAAAATTCCAAACTTTGCTAACTTTGATATATTTATATCAACCTTTTTTGTTACACAAAAAATCTCAAACTTGTACCCGTGTGATATATTTACCCCAAACTCTTTGGCTGAAGGATATTTTCATTTTTTACATTTTAAAAAAATTCCTTTTCTTTTATTTTTCTTTTTTTCTATTTTCTTTTCTTCTTTTTTTCCTTTTTTCTTCTTCTCACTTCCCTCTGCCGGCCTTGGCTCTTACTTGAGTCCAGCTTCCATTTGCCAAGGCCGATGGGGGGAAGAGAGAAGAAGACAAAAGGGAAAGGAAAAAAAAAAGTTAAAAAAAAAAACAGAAAATGGAAAGAAAAAGGAAAGAAAAAGAAAAAAAATTTAAAAAGTAAGAGATGAAAATGCCCTTTGGCCAAATAGTTTAAGATAAATGTATTACATGGATACAAGTTTAGGATTTTTTATGTCACAAAAAAAAAAGTTTGGGGTAAATGTATTACTAGTGACAAAGTTTAGATTTTTTTGTGTCGCAAAAAAATGTTTTGGGTAAATATGTCATATGAGTATAATTTTGAGATTTTTTGTATCACGAAAAAAGTTTGAGGTAAATTTATCACACTGGATAAAGTTTGAAATTTTTTATGGCCTTTTCCCATTTAAAAAAGTAATTAGTGTTGGCAATAGGCAACTCGAGTGAAATTTGGTAATTCAAAATTACTTGATAACTTAATCAAAGAAAGATAAGTCAAGCTAGCATTTCATGGGATAGTTGCCAAATTTAAAATTTTAGTAAGAAATTATTTGTATATGATAGGAGATTTCATTGGAGATATGAAAAGCTAGAAATGTATTGATAGTAAGGTAATTGGATAAAAAGTTGATAGTCACTCCAATCAAGGATGGTGATATCTAAAAATTGTTGGTAAATTTAATGAGCTAGGAAGACATGCAAATAACAATTAGTCACTCAAAATAAAGTTGATATATAAAAGAAAAACCCAATGGACATTGGTAAGTAATTTAAATGAAACTGAATAAACTAAACTAGTTAGTAGACTAGTTAGTAGACTTAATGGGCAAGAAACCAATAGATCACACAAATAAAGACCGATAAATTCAACGTGCTTCTATGAGAGATATATAAAAGTTGGTAGATAATAACAACTACTAAGAAATCAAAAGTATCAACCTATTCCTTAAGTTAACAGCTCTTAACGTAGGAGAATCCACTAACACCTCAAAAGAATAGTTATCAGCCTATTCCTTAAGTTAAGAGCTCTTAACATATTCATTTGACTTCAGTCTTCAGGGCAAGTAATGAATTCTTCGATGAAAGTAATAAAAGCCACGTAAGGTTCTCTCATGAGACATATAGAAAATATTCTAACAAGAAAGATTGAGTGGTCCGAGCCAAAACCCTAGAGCTTCATTATTGCTTAGGGGCATTGACGCCCAAGCTCCTACAAGCGGCGAAGGACTAGAGCAATGGCAGCGGCTAGAGCTGCAATGACAAAGGCATTGTGCCCCTCTTGTCTTGCCTTGTTAAGGACAGCGCCACTCTTACTTAGGCTCAGTCGATGTTGCATGACCGCCATCATAGCGAAGCGTGGATCATCTGAACCCTTGCCACCCCTGAGTGAGGGT
Organism: Corymbia citriodora subsp. variegata; assembly: GCA_014858505.1. Taxonomy (NCBI): domain Eukaryota; kingdom Viridiplantae; phylum Streptophyta; class Magnoliopsida; order Myrtales; family Myrtaceae; genus Corymbia; species Corymbia citriodora. Next base: position 23,854,823 of record CM026418.1, read on the forward strand.
CGACCCACCTTGCGTAGCTACAACAAGGATCAAGCGACCTTGCAAAATGATTAGTGATGGCCACGGTCACGGGACCCTCTCAATTATTTCTTCTATCCATTTAATCAGCCTTCGGGATCTACAAAATCACTGATCCTATTGCGTCTTCGTGAGGAACGGCTCGCATCTTCATGCACATGTCTTTCCAATTCCTAAAGAACTTGCTTATCGGCCGTACACCATTCAGTGCATGTCGAGATGGTCTAGTACGCACTAACTTTGGTTTCAACCAAGAGGCAGCGAGCTCAAAAAGCATTTTCGTGATCCAGGAGACTCACTAAATTCTAGGGAGGATATAGCGGCGCGTGAGCAGTAAAATATAATTTTAGTTTAACAAGTTGTTTCCCTAAAATACTCCTCGAAAAGCACCGATTAAGTTCACTAGAGGTTCCCCACTCGGGGAAGAAAAATAATTGGAAAATATCATAACTATAAATGTACGAACTAGGGTTTACAATATCGAGGAACCAAAATAATGGCGCCGAGTGTTGTTGGGTGTTGAATCCGGTTCACTGTCTTGAAAGTCAGCTTGCAACTTATTTTATTAGTCAATAAACCAAATTTGTAAACCAATTTTGGTACGCCTGGCTTAGCAAGCTAAAGGAAATTCTTGGTTTTACGGATATGACAAATTAATTGTCTAGAGAGATTATTGCAGTTTATGCAAGAGTAACGCCAGATGTATTGATACCGGTTCATGAAATTACCATGTTTAGTGATTTTAGAGGATTAAACAAGCGGTTTCTATTGAACCTCCAACAAGAGTGTGCCAAATCATTCGATATGGCATTGTATATCAATTTTAACATATCGACTTTTATTATTTACTCATGCTCACGAACCATATCAGATGAGAAGAGAGAATGTATAACCATTCATTATAACGGACAGGCAGCCAATTGTGTTGTCAGCATCATATTTTAAAGGCTTGATAGCTTTTTCATTGGATTTGATTCTCGGGAAACATCTTTCACCATATGGTGCGTTTTGGTTTTATTTTAGGAGATTCAGGTTTTGTGTTGAATCTAGACATAGAATGTCAAATGGAAATGCGAATTTTATTCCAACCTATGTATTATAACTCTAACAATTAACACCGAAATGATTCGATAACTAACAATTTCTTTGAACAAGTTACACCATAATTAAATCAATGATGTAATTTGACCATAGCTAATTGTATAACTTGCACTCTAGACCCAAACTATGCTGGAATTTAATTGATAACATTGCCTATTTAGGCGCATGACTGGAATTTAATCAACAATAATACCTTTGAGTCAGAAACATAACATTGGAATTTAATCGACAATGTTGAGCTTGTAGAACACCATTGGAATTTAATTGATGATGTTGAACGGGTTATAGATATACATAGGAATTTAATCATACAACGGGAATCTTGAAAGTTACGACTAAAATCCCTAATATATAATTATCATATGATAGCTTTAGGGCATACATCCAACAGTATGACCTGTGATATTTATAGTGTAATTCGGTGATCTTTAGTCAGTTGCTTTCCTTAGGTAGCACTCTTAGCTTTTCCTACATTTTCCTTCTTTTTATTGACTGCCTTATCCATATCTGATTGTTTCCAAGCTTGTCGACAACGCTTGCACGACTTGCCCATCAAGTAGACAATTGCTTCCCTATTTTCATGCACTTTCCAAGCAGCAGTTACTCTCGCTTGGGATTTAATATTAATTTTGCTCAAATTCCAAATCTAATGCATTATTCTCATGGCCTGACACATGACAATTAATTACCATGCCGTCAACTTAGGTATGTCAGTCTAGAATCCTGTCAACACTTAGCCCTAAGTACCTTCAAGAATGCTGGCTATCCTTAGCTTTTATGGACAAAATAGGGTGTATCATTCATTTTACTGCTCTCATGACCCGCACGTGATGACAAAGGTAATTTTGAGTGTCAACAATAGCCACACAAAAAAGAAACGAAAGAAAGGATGGAAAATTGCTCCATGGCCCTTCTATTACGACAAGTTAGAAATTTTCAAGGCCAAAAATCACCAATTAAAAGTCCACAAAGACCATGACTTCCCTGGAACCATTGTGATGCCTATTGATGCGCCAATCAACAGACATGAAATCCCAAAAAGACCTTGAGTCCTTGAGAGGCACTTATCTATCCTACCGTGTAGCTGTGGTCTGATGGTGGTCACAAAAATCAACACATAAAACCCCCCGAAGACCTTGACTTCTTCAGATTTGGATTGCACGCCCGACAAAGACCTTGACTTCTTCAGATTTGGATTGCACACTCGACAAAGAGCTTGATTTGTGGATAAATTTGTACACAAGATTTATTTATACGTGCAAGCTGGTTTAACTTCTTTTCTCTCTTTTTCTTTTTCTTTTTTTTGGGGGGGGAGGGGGGCTGGTATGTTGGTTTAAATTGTAATTGAATAGTAAAACCATGAAATTAATAGATTCGCATGAGCAGTATAGTCTTCTTGATGGTTATGGAAATAAGGGTTTCGACCATGCACAGATGGAAAAAGGGCTAGGCCTTATTGTCAACTTATAACGTAGTGCTAGAGAGGATTTGATTGCACAACCACAAATTAAGACCTCCCCGTCATTTTTTTTTCCCTCATTTCTTATGTGCATTTCTGTTCTTTTCTTTGGCCAAACAATGAATACTGTTGCTACCTGCATTCGATTTGGTCAATGTTAACCACCAAAAATAAATATGCCCCATCTCAAGGTGACAGCGTTAATACCGTTGTCCCACAGAACCCTTTCTCGTTGCTAAGAAGGTGCCCTCAAAGCACAAATTCTTTGAGAGGTTAAAAAGGAAATATGACAGTTTCTAATGCCTCGGGTTTTCTCACGGTATAGATAATCAATGCTTTGGAAGTCGAGCATTTCTTATTATAGAATGTACTTAGCAAGTGTGTTGAGGAGACTCGTTAACATGACTAGAGACAGAAGATAATCTTATTGTTTGGGTTCAATAACCATGCGCCATGGTATTGAGGGATGGATCCTTATCGCATCAAATAAGATAAGTTTAATTATGACCCACTCAGAAAAGCAGAGTGAAAATGAAAACCCAAATATGGTGTTTATGACAATTCGATCCCTATGGATTTTTACCAATTATATACAAATTCTACTAATATATATAGAAAAGTTTATATTTAGATTGACAAATCTTCAAAAGGCTAAGAATTAAATTAGCACAATTAAAATGTTAAAATTTAATTGACCGCTATATAATAAAATTAAAACTTTTTGATCAATTTTCCCCTTCCTTATATCCTTTTTGCTTTTTGTATTTGGCGAGGTTGATCCAATCTTTATATGCTTCTGGTTCAGTTGTGGGAATTAAAGAAAGCATTTCTACTTCTTGGTATGGATGAAAAATTCCTAAAGAAATTATATTTTAAAGGTGCAAGCATATGGAAAAAAATATCTTATTGAAATACAATGGTGGGTTACATGGAAAAATTGTCTAAAAAATCCTAAACATATTACATTTTTGCTAATTCAGTTATAAATCTTTCAATTTTGTCAATTGAATTCTAAATATATTCATTATTTACCAATTAAGTCCATCTAGTCAATTTTAGTTGAAAATGGCTAATATGGATACTAACCATACCACGTAAAATGACCAACGCTGACATGAATAATTTTTTAATAATACTTTAATATTTTTTATTAATTTCCCTTTTTTTTTCTTTTCCGTCTTTTCCCTTTTTTTCCCCTTTTCTCTCTCTCTCCTTTTCTTTTTCCTCATTCCAAATACTGCCAAATCTTGTTGATGGCAACCGACTCACTAACCTCGAGCAAGGGACACCCGAGCCTAAGTTGGCAAGGGATTCCTGGGCTTGGGTTGGCAAGGGCGAGGGTTGCCCTTGTCAACCTTGGAGGAGTGGGTGGGCAACCCTCGCCAGCTCAGGCACAAGGCCCTCGCCAGCTTAGGCACAAGTGATATATTGTCTCGGCCGTTAATTGATATCCTTATCATTTTTTTTTTCTCGTAAACATTGGTAGGCATCATCTGCATTAATCTTAGCAGGAGCTTGCCTTAAGGAACCATGCTCCTTATCCTTTTCATCAATGTCTTCAGCATATATCCCTTGCCGCTTTCAACTTCTTTTTAGAATGCACTAATCAAATTCAATCGGGTCTCAGAAACAGATTGATCATTTATGTGATATTCACAAATCCCTTCCAGCCCGAGACATGGAAGGATCGACAATTATATGAACTTTCTGTATAAATACATACTACACGAACGATTTTTAGATAGGCGAGAGGCAAACTGATAAACTGAGTGGGGTCACCTTCGCTCCATTAACGGAGGTGGCGACACCTTCAAGTTGCAGTCGGAAGTCAAACAGGATCGTCTAACTAGAGCATTTCTCGCTGCAAAAAAGTGGAGAAGATAACGTAAGTGCTGGTCATTTCTGTATTTGTATATGTAGCTCTCTGCAGTCAATACCTTCTCATGTTCACGTTCAAGAAGATGTCATCCATGAACTTCCCTTATTCACAGTTCCTTCTGATTCCAGCAATTTGTCTCATCCTTCTTCCTGTCTTTCTTTACTACTCTCTGTTCAATGGAAATCATGATAATCCTATTTCCGGCCTCTCTTTTTCATCCAACAGCGACAAATTAAGACCATCACCGTCTGCAGCTAGTGAGCTTCCCTCAACCTCCATGTATAAAAGCTGTTCTAGACATAACACCAGCTATATCAAAGTGAGTATTGTCATCAGTGCGTAATTTATTTCGTATCACCACGTTACAATGTCTATTTTAATGTTTTGCGGGTTGATGAGGGAAGTTTTCTGGTGCATGTAGAAGAGTAGTAGTTTAGAAAGAATTGAAGACGATTCGGTTCAAGCCTGTGCGGCGATTCGGAAAGCCATACGGTCCCTGAGCTACACTTCCGACGAGGAAGAGACTGTCATACCCAGAGGAATTGTGTATAGGAACCATTACGCCTTTCATCAGTTAGAGTACACAGCTCTTGTTTTTCATATACGGTTTGAGTATATATTGATCTTCACGATTTATTTTATTCATGCATGCGTAACATAGAGCTTTTCTTACCTTTTTTTCTGGGCACATTACTGGGACAGGAGCCACGTAGAGATGATGAAGAGATCCAAGATATGGACATACAGAGAAGGAGACCAGCCTTTGGTCCACTACAGTCCAATGAGAAGCCTATACGGCGTCGAAGACCAGTTCGAGTGCGTTTGGTTCAGCTTTGCAATTGGGCTTTCAGTCTAATGCGAATATTGAGAGCCCAAAGTTACTTGGGGAAATGCAATTGTGCTTAGTAAAATTTCTTTGTTAATGGACTTTGAGTTGAATATGCATTTGGTAAAAGAAATTTCGCAATGGACTTTGAGGAGTATAATATGTGTGTGTGTGCGCGTGTGTGTGTCTATATATATATATATATATATATATATATATATATATATATATATATATATATATTTTTTTTTTTTTTTTTGAAAATTGGACTAAACCCTTCGCTAGACTGGCGAAGGGCTATAGCTACCGGCAAGCCAGATTTGGCGCCGACGGCCATCAACTGAGGTCGCTCGACCTCACACGACCCTCGCCGAAAGTCGCCCAACCTTGGGCGACCTTAGCTGATGGCAACTGGCGCTAGATCTAGCTCGCCAGCAATTGTAACCCTTCATCGAACTAGCGAAGGATTGCCTTCTTTCTCAATAAAAAAAAAAAAACCAGGGGCAAAATTGGAAATATGAAGAATTAGTGATTATAATTTTAGAAGGGAAAAATTAATATTAGCATTCAGCCAAATGCTGAAAGCCAGCATTTTGAAGGCTGATTTTCAGTTGAAAGCCGACTCCAAAGCTAAACCAAACACAGCCCTCATCGACGAGATGGAGGACAATCAAAACCCGTTCATGGCTCGCCATCCCGACAAGGCGCACGCCTTCTTCCTCCCTTTCAATGTGGCCAACGTCATCAACTACGTGTACAAGCCGATCCTCTCGATGAGCGACTACTCACGTAAGAGATTGCTAAGATTCGCGAGAGATTACATTTGTTGGAAAATTAATCCAGAGAAAGCAAACTGTTTGTTGTAATTAGAATATCAATGCAAAAAGACGATGACAACTGAATAAACTTACAATTCTTTGAGAAGATAAAAATAGGATGTCACTTAAAAATCACACAAGATTGAGGTGAGGTACGGATGTCCGAATCTCCTTAAGGCAATTAGTTTCTGCCAATGGTGCTCCGCAAATTTACGAACTATGCCTCCCAAGATATAACACCTCGAACCTATTTGAATTAGCACTATGCAAACAGGACTTAGTCGAACCGTTCAATTGAACCAGCAAACTCAGAAGAATCGGAAGAGTAGAATAGAATTTTTTCTTTTCTGAAGAACCTCCAAAAACCTCTTTGAAGCTCTATACTCTTATCTATTTATAGAGCTTTCAAGTTCATGTACAAAAGCGATACATGAATTAAATGAATACATGTATCCAATAAAAAATTCATGAATTCAAGAGATACGTGAATCCGAGAGATTCATAAATTCAGGAGATACGTGTATCCGAGAGATTCATGAATTCAGGAGATACGTGTATTCGAGAGATTCATGAATTCCGAAGATACGTGAATCCAAGAGATTCATGAATTCAATAAATATAGATACGTGAACAGAAAATAGGTATCTTGATTTGTTTGCATTCGTTGATCCATTAACCATATATATAACAATCCCCCACATTAATGGATCAACAAAACATTTTTGACTCGAAGGAATCTGAGTATACCTGTTGAAATACACTGCATCAAGATAGGTAGCTTTCGCTTTGAACCTTCTTTAGTGAAAGCCTATCGGACTTATTTAACTAGTCGATGGACTAAGCCTTGAATCGCCAGTTGTTTATGTAAGCCTAGACAATAAACCTCACACGGAGTATTTCCAATTCAAGATTGGTTCTCGGTTGTATTAGTTCTTTCGGCCCTGAACCTCTCGGGATTCATGTGTGTTTTAGAAAATCTAGCCTTAAAAGATTTTAATAGAGTCGGCCAACTCCACGCATATAGGTGCATTCCTATTAAAGATATCCTACCATATCTTACTTGAATGTTACATTCCAAGTTATAGGAATCATTAAACGAATAGCATACCCTTAATAACGCTGTAGGAAAGCACTGTTGCATCATAGGAATGGGAGACAGTGCTTACACTAGAGTTTCCAGAATTAGCGTTATCCTATTGAACCTAGTCCATGGGATCTCCAATCGCATAGGTTAGGTTTCCACCCCGGAATCTCTTTATTGAGTTAAGGCTCTTAAACCCATTCCCCTTGATGTGCAATTTATCTGCTCTCTTGACAAACCTTTTGTCAGCGGATCTGCAATATTTTCCTTTGACTTTACAAAGTCTAAAGAAATGACTTCATTTGAGAGCAACTGCCTTACGATATTGTGTCTACGACGAATGTGTCTAGACTTACCGTTATAAATCACATTATGTGCCCTTGCAATTGCTGCTTGATTATCACAGTGTATGCAAATTGCAGGCATAGGTTTTGGCCATATTGGAATATCATCTAAAAAATTTGTAAGCCATTTTGCTTCTTCAGCGACTTTATCCAAAGCAACAAACTCTGATTCCATCGTAGAGCGTGTTATTAGAGTTTGTTTAGATGATTTCCATGACACTGCTGCACCTCTTAGCATGAACACATATCCGCTAGTCGATTTCAATTCATTAGAATCTGAAATCCAGTTGGCATCACAATAACCTTCCAAAATAGCTGGATATTTGCCATATTGTAGAACATAGTCTTTTGTCCTTTTCAAATATCCTAATACTCTCATCAGAGCATTCCAATGCTCGTGACCAGGGTTACTAGTATATCTACTCAATTTACTTACTGAGTATGCAATATCTGATCTGGTACAATTCATGATATACATGATGCTGCCGATTACTTGAGAGTATTCCAGCTGTCTGATACTATTTCAAGTGTTCTTTCTCAAAGTTAGGTGTGGAAGAAAAGGATTGTTTGCATCTTTAATGCCAAATCCTTTAAATCTCTCAATTACCTTTTCAATGTAATGAGATTGTGTTAAACCTAAGCCATTAGAATTCCTTAGAATTTTGATGCCGAGTATAACATCCGCTACACCTAAATCTTTCATCTCAAAGTTCTTCTTGAGAATGATCTTGGTGATTCTGATGACCTCAGTGTTATCTCCAAGAATTAGTATGTCATCGACATACAGACAAATAAGTACATATCCAACTGTTGTGGATTTAGTGTACACACATTTATCACACTCATTGATTCTATATCCATTTTGAATCATTACCCGGTCAAATTTTAGGAGCTTATTTAAGTCCATACAATGATTTGACAAGTCTACACACTTTGTGTTCTTATCCTTTGACCTTGAACCCTTCAGGTTGTTCCATATAAATCTCCTCGTCGAGATCACCATTTAAGAATGCAGTTTTCACATCCATTTGATATATCTGCAAATTGTATAGCGAAGCTATAGCAATTAACATCCTTACTGATGTTATTCTTGTGACAGGTGAATAAGTATCAAAGTAGTCAAGACCCTCTTTTTGTCTAAACCCTTAGGCTACAAGCCGAGCTTTGTACTTATCAATGGAACCATCAGCTTTTAGCTTTTTCTTGAATATCCATTTACATCCAATTGGTTTATTTCCAGGAGGAAGATCAACCAATTCCCAAGTATGATTACTTATGATAGAATGGATTTCATTGTCAATAGCATTTTTCCATAAAGGAGCATCTGGAGATGACATTGCCTCTTTAAATGTTTGGGGCTCACCTTCTAACATGTATGTTAGAAAATCGGGTCCAAAAGATCTTTCAATTCGAGACCTTTTACTCCTTTGAAGTTCGACTTCTTTGGTCAAAACTTCATCAATCTCAGATTCTGATTCTCTAAACCTTTTCTGAAAAAGTTCTCATTGATTTCTTTTTGCAGGATATATATTCTCAAAAAATTCAGCATCCCTTGATTCTAGGATTGTATTGACATGGATTTCCGCATTTTCAGATTTATGAACCAAAAATCTATATGCGCTACTATTTTGAGCATAACCGATGAATATACAATCTACCGTTTTAGGTCCCAACCGAGTTTGTTTAGGAGGAGGAATTGCCACCTTGGCCAAGCACCCCCACACTTTTAGAAAATTGTAGGATGGCAACTTTCCATTCCATAACTCGTATGGAGTTTTACCTATCTTTTTGTGGGGTATTTTATTAAGAATATAATTTGCAGTTAAAACTGCCTCCCCCCACAAGTTCTGAGGTAAACCTGAACTCAAAAGCATGGCGTTAACCATCTCCTTTAGTGTCCTCCTCGATTCTGAGGCGCAAAATGAGATCTTCAAGGCTCATCTCCTTTCGTTTGTGCTTCAAATAATTTTTGAAGTCTGACCAGCCCGAATGTAGTTTCTCAATCATAGACGCCACTTGGAATGATTCACTAAGTATCATTCCCTCAGCAGAGATGTCATTTAGAATTAATTGCAATTCTTGAACCTGACTCATGACAGATTTAGAATCCATCATCTTGTAGTTCAAGAATTTGGCAACCACAAATTTCTTGGTGCCAACGTCCTCAGTTTTGTATTTCCTCTCTAAGGATTCCCATAACTGTTTAGCAGATTCAATATTACAATAAACATTATATAGTGAATTCACTAAACAGTTAAGAATATAATTTCGGCATAAGAAGTCTCCATGCTTCCAAGCCTTCAGTGCACCAAGCGTCATGATATCATGCTCATCTAGACTAATTATCGGGCACACCTCCGTAAGTACTTCGTCAAATTTAGCATGGTCAGATAGAAGAACATCTTCTACTGCCACTGTTTAAAACCCACTCCGGTGAATTTCTCCAGTTTCTGATTAGCAGTAACTGGAGGTGTTGCCATCACAGTAGGCAAGGTTCGTTGAAGCATCCCTCCAAAAACGGAGCCAAAAGCCATTTGGCTTGTACTGTTCTAAAAAACAGTCCCGGGTATACTAGTCGTAAGACTTGTACCCGCACCACCAAAATTGGTGTTGGCCAAAAGGCCCGTATCATTAGCTACTACAAATTCAAGCCCCGAGGACTGAACATCTCCCATACCAACAGTCGAATCGACCATAGGAACGTCTCCAGAAACATTATGGACATTGAAGGGAACTTGATTGTTTTCATCCATCTCAATAATCTGACTAGAACAACAAACAGTGAGTGAGCTCTAATCGCCTTAAGATTGTTGGAAAATTAATCCAAAGAAAGCAAACTGTTTGTTGTAATCAGAATATCAATGCAAAAAGACGATGACAACTGAATAAACTTACAATTCTTTGAGAAGATAAAAATAGGATGTCACTTAAAAATCACACAAGATTGAGGTGAGGTACGGATGTCCGAATCTCCTTAAGGCAATTAGTTCCTGCCAATGGTGCTCCACAGATTCACGAACTATGCCTCCCAAGATACAACACCCTGAACCTATTTGGATTAGCACTATGCAAACAGGACTCAGTCGAACCGTTCAATTGAACCAGCAAACTCAGAAGAATCGGAAGAGTAGAATAGAATTTTTTCTTTTTTGAAGAACCTCCAAAAACCTCTTTGAAGCTCTATGCTCTTATCTATTTATAGAGCTTTCAAGTTCATGTACAGAAGTGATACATGAATTAAATGAATACATGTATCCAAGAAAAAATTCATGAATTCAAGAGATACGTGAATCCAAGAGATTCATGAATTCAGGAGATACGTGTATTCGAGAGATTCATGAATTCCGAAGATACGTGAATCCAAGAGATTCATGAATTCAATAAATATAGATACGTGAACAAAAAATGCGTATCTTGATTTGTTTGCATTCGTTGATCCACTAACCATATATATAACAACATTTGCGTCATAGCAGATAGGTACAAATATTGGAATCAAAGCGGCGGTGCTGACCATTTCATGGACTCTTGTCATGATTGGGTAAGTAAGATCATGCTTGTGCTATTCGAAGTTTTGAAAATCGTAAATATATTGTATATATGCGGCATTAATCAATATGAAGATTCTAATTAAATTTAGCTTCGACACTATTATATGATTCCAACCCAAAATTTCAAGCAAATAAGGTGATAGAGAATGGACATGTACATGACCTACAGAAGCTCTAAACATCATCTCTTGAGTTCAAGATGGATGAAAGGGGATTTCATTTTATATGATGTTGCTAAGGAAATTAAAATCAGTTTCACACCGGTCGAAGTTATCATTGAATGGAATCTCTTGTAAACTCACCGTGAGGTCCCGCGTTAGATAGCAGCTGTTCAAAGTTTTGACATGTTTGAAGATGAAAGTCCTTTTTATTCTTTTTATGTTATGTAAAAATTCCTTTTGAGTAAATTTACATGAAAAATCTCCATTATTTGTATTTTACTGTTAATATCTAATGTTTGCTTTCACTCATTGTACTTATTATGTGTGTGTGTGTGTGTGTTTTGTTTTAATCATTCAATTAAGAGTGCCAAATGAAGGAAACATAAGTGATGCCATTTCACTTATAGCCTACCATTCATTGAATTACTGAAATGAATATCGATCACCCTTTATGGATCTTTATTTAATTGCTATCATTCGCAATTTGGCTCTCAACATGTTCACATCTCCTTTTGAATTGATCGTTATTCCTGAAGGGTCCAGATATCTCATCAGCCAACCGTGAGCTCTCCAAGAACTTCATCAGAGTCCTGTGCAATGCCAACACTTCAGAAGGATTCAGACCGGAAATAGATGTCTCAATGGCAGAAGTCTACTTAACTCACCGGGAACTCGGACCTCCTCGCTTAGGGCTTGACGCTCGCAATCGCAGCATCCTCGCTTTCTTTGCCGGAGGAGCATATGGTTTCATCCAAGAACTCTTGTTCAAGCATTGGAAGGACAGACGCTAACGTCCAAGTACACGAGTACCTTCCTAAGGGCCAAAACTACACTCAATTGATGGGGAAGAGCGAGTTCTGCTTGTGCCCTAGCAGGTTTAAAGTAGCAAGCCCGAGGATCGTGGAATCGATTTATGCGGGATGCGTCCCTGTGATCATCAAGGATGATTAATGGTTGCCATTCAGCGATGTTCTTGACTGGAGTAAATTCTCGATTCAGATTCCAGCTCAGAAGATAAAAGATATCAAGAAGATTTTGTAAGCGTTCCCATACGAAAAGTATGTGAAATTGCATAAGAGAGTAGTTAAAATTACGAGGCACTTCGAGTTGCATCAGCAATTGCATAAGAGAGTAGTTAAAATTACGAGGCACTTCGAGTTGCATCGGCCGGCAAGCCCGTTCGACATGATCCACATGGTGCTTCATTCTGTGTGGCTAAGACGGCTGAATTTAAAGCTGGAATAGATTGATTAATCTACGTCCTTCCTGTTCTTGTAAACCCAAAAAAAAGAAAAAAGGTTTAAAAGGAAATGATCAAAGTTTTTGTTGTTGATTTGCAGGAAATAACGAAAGTTAGTTCGCTTTAAAGCAAAACCAGTTCCGTTTATCAAACAATAAGTCAATATAATCAATGACCCATTTTCACTGATCCAGTAAAAAATGGCCCGGCCCATTAGGGCCCATGGGCCTAGCGCTGCCTGGGCCCAAAATGGAGTATAGCCCTCTTTAAAACTGCCCACCCCTATATTGAAATGACCTAATTTACTCTAAAAAGTGATGAGCTAAAATAATGTCAAGGGGAAAAAGGATCCTACAAAGGGCAAAACTACTCAAAAAAAGCTAAAAATCGATCAATGGTGAGGAAAGTTGTACTAAAAGAATGTTTGGTACATTGTTCCTACGGCAGCATCAGCCTTGAAAAGGATGTGATAGCACTTATAAGGTCTTCGATTTACTCCTAATGGCTGCAGCACCTTCGTTACTATAACAGCCTAAAACGTCTTTAAGAAGTTACTTGACTCAGTTTTGAGGTGCCGCAGCTTTAAAATATATGTTGCAAAACACATAAGCTACAAAACTTAATATCACAGCCCCAGCTGACCATGGCTCTACCGGACCAGAGCTACAACGCAATCATAGCTACTATACAGACTCCATAGATTGAGTCGTATCCAAAAGCATTGGCATGTATAGATGCCTCTTTGATCAATCAAAGGTAAAATGAGGGATTTTTCTTCAGAGGCAAAAATTGAAGTAGAATTCGAACCAGCAATCAACCGAATTTCATCAGCCATGAGAAGGGTGACAATGATATGGCCTTGGTTGCTGAAGCAGATAGTGTTGGTCCGTTGGACAGTTCTCCTGCATAAGAATTGTTGATGAACCAAAGGGTGATCTCAGACAGATTGTGGCAACCCCCATAAGACAGTTGATCAGCCCATGGAATGCTGCTTGCTTTCATTGAAACCGCCATGAGGTCAAGAACAAGAAAGTCTCTTTACATCTGCAACCCTCACTTTGACCGATTTGCTATAGGATGAACATGAGAGAACCTTTATGTGAGATTTTCTGGACATGTGACACTCGTTTGGTCTTTGATCCTGTCCATCTGAGCAACTAGCAGCTTGTGAACACTTTGCTTTAGCTGCAGAAGGGAGACATGAGGTCAAGTTGAAGAATCTAAACAATCACAAGAAGGCAAGTGCAACTCACAAACTACAAGCACCAAGAAGTCATGGAAAAAGATTGATCATTCCTCAAATTATCCAAGACAGACCTTCAAATCGACAAGCTATTCAAACACAAGACACCACTGCAGACTTATGCAGCTTAAATACATGCATTAAGTGTAAATTAACATATATTAAGTTCAAAATAGAGAAGTAAGGTTAGTACATGGCTTAAAAAGGAAAGGTTACTAACCTCATTGAGCCCTTGTTCACTCTTCACGGACACATGAATTGCCCCATCAGGTCCTTCTTTCCTGTACTGGACCATCTCATCGTTGTCAACTGTCGGGTCTTCAGAAATAAATACAACAGGGGACTCTTGCAACAAATCACTCTTGGATATAACATCAAGCCAGAGATGATCATTGAACCGTTCCTTGATTTCTTTGTATATCCAGTACTGCAGAATACAAAATCCAGAGTGTGTAAACTTATTTAATATCAAAGAGGTAAGGAAGCATCCTGCAAACTTTAAAAAGTGGAAAGGTGCACATAGGGAAAGCGAAGCTCCTGTTTGAACTGAATCTGGCACAAGCTTTATCTTTGAGGACACATGGTGTGAGAAATATTTTGGAACAGCAGCCCAAACAAAGCTCAATATTTCAGATAAGCGAAAAAGACAAAGATTTCAATTTTCAGTGCACAAGACCTGGCTGTCTTGGAACTGAGAGAAATGAATACAGGCACTATTTCATGCCGATCAAAATACATTGTGAACGAAGATTTTGAATAAAAAAAATTCTATGACATTATTAACTGTAAGAGATAACTACACTTTTCCATCCGTAACCTTGCCTACATATTAGACACGCGTAAAGTGCAAACAGTGTTGTTTCAACAAAAAAAATTTCTCCCAGTAACCTTTAATGTAACAGTGATGTTACATCAAAGAACTAGCAAAGAATGGGATACTTCTCATGCTAATAACATAGTCATGCAATCAATTCACAGATCATTGTTCACCCAAGCTTGGCCCAATTTTATCAAACTCAAGTTTGATTCAAGTAGCTTGTTGAGCCAACTCCAATCCCAAAAATACTCGACTTATGCACCTCACGAGTTTAATCAAGCAATTTATCTTTTAAAGTCTACATTTTAAGGTTTCACCGTTCTATCCTCTAAATGTCTATCAAACAAAATACTAGAAGTAAAACCTCCACCCTATATGCTATTTTCCAATTTCACCGAAAAAAGAGAGAGAGGGGGGAG